>JAHBCN010018022.1:0-17575 GCA_019359885.1 Listronotus oregonensis
AAAAAACCCAAAAAATTCGATTTATTCATTAAATTTCCCCTAAAGATTGCATTTAGGAAAAAGATTATATAACCAATTAAAGGCCCAAAAAAACAAAATTTTATGTCTTATAAAATTTCTTGTACCCTTTTGTAGGTTTTGAGATATTGACGTAAAAAATTTTTTTTTGGCCTAAATTTTGGAGGAAAAGAATGAGATGCGGTTTTCGCGAGCTGGTTTAGACATTATTTAGCTACTTTTTCATAACGAAAAATTGTACCAATGCATTTGTTTTTTTTGAGAAAATTAACCATTTCTGTGGAATTTTTAAAAAAAGCCCTTAGCGGCGATTTTAAAAACCTTTCAAAAAAAACATTTATAGCCCAAAAAAAGTTCTTGTGAACTAGCTTAAGGTTGTTAAAATCGGCTTAGTTCTTTTGAAGATACAGAGTGTTTTTTAAGGAAACCTTTAAATACCCCTCACCACTTTATTTTTACAGATACAGCAAAAATTGTCACACAAAAAAGGTTAATATAGCAAAATTCACAGAAACATCACTCTTTTAGATTCAAGATTGCAGTAACGCCCCCTAGCGGCATTTCAAAAACTTGAAAATAATTTCCAGCTATTTCTCTTGACCACTTTTACCAAAAATATTTTTATCCCAACGGTGTGCAATAAACATTTTCTAAGATACAGCCGGCGTCCTTTCTTATTTGGACACCCGGTACACACCAATAAGGTAACAGAAAAAATAGATCTCATAAGTTCAAATTAACTTTCAAATTGCATAAAAAAATACATAACAGAATAAAAAACAGAATTTTACAGAAGTAAACTTTTTACATGTTTAACAAGAAAAATAAAATATCTTAACTTGCATTTACGTAACGCGGATATACAGGGTGTTCCAGAAGTAATGGGACACAGAGCAACAACAGATTCCTTAGGTCAAAATAATGCAATTACCGTAAACTTGCCTTATCCCAAAGTTGATAATAACTAAGATACAGGGTGTCAAACTTTGTTTACGTTTTTTCGTAATAATTTCTTAACTAAATGACATAGCGGTACAAAATTGGGGATTTGGAAGTTCTTTAAAACAAGAAATTCAAATTCGTCTATATTTTTGAAGTTGCTGGTAGAGGGCGCCAGCTACGGCCTACCCCACTTGTTTTAGATGGATACCTTTTTTTAATCTTAGTATATTGACCTGTTTATGTAAAATGAAGTTAATATAATCAATTTCAAGCGAATTACATGTACTTTGGTTTTAACCGCAGTTATCTGTGGTTTTTAAATGACAGATGCTATTACGGCGTCATACTCACGTCATAGTTTTTAGTATTTTTTTTTGGTTGGGTTTTAAATTTGTGTATCTAAAGGGGACGGGTAGTAATATCTTTATTTTAGTTTTATGAAGATGGACAAAGTTTCTACAATCAAAACGTTTTTATTATTCGCAGCAGAAATGATTTCTGACTATAAGATTACTACGTTATTAAATTTGTCATTGTCGATTTTCCACATCTAATTCATTATTTAGCAATGAATGTACGTTTACATAGTATGAGGTCGAAATCACTTGCAATTAGTAAGTGGTTGTTGGATTATAGTAATTTACCATTTAAGAGCACATTTGCTGTCGCTTAATCATCCACTTCGCATTAAAACCTTTGCCTTTATAATTGAGACAAATAACGTATTTTTCTTCCATTTTATTACCAACAAACAAATCAAATTAAACATTAAACAAAACGCTAATAAAAAACGGAAAAAAACACCCACTCCGACCTCCCCTTCGACTGACCGGTTGACAGTTGACACTTAAAAAACACCTCATGAGTAGAGTTTAAACCAAAAACTTTCGGTGATAACTATGACGGATATCATCTGATCAATGACGTCACTAATCGATAACTATTCTTATAACCAAACTCGCTTGAATGCGTTGGTTTAAACCAAACACAATTGGTTATTTGCTTGAAATTGATTTATAATTCCCTCTGCGTCAAAAATGTATATCTACCTCATTTAAGTCTCCAGGAGCAACTGTTTTCGTTCAATGTATTTTAAAGGGCCCCGCAATTTTCCTATAAATAATGGTTTTTGATCAATTGATTTCGAACTTTGCAAAGTAATAGTTTTTAACACGCTGATCAAAAGTCTTCACGGGCACAAAACCCAAAGACCCCTCTAAACCCCCAAAATCAGCCTTAAAGGTCACTGGGCATCTTTGGAATTTTAAGGGTAATTTTGGGGGGTTTGAGGAGTGTTTGGGTTTTTAAACATCATCAATTTTTAAACATCATTTGATTGACCACTAAATGGCGCAACTTTACCACAATTTAAACTTTTTCGTATCTCTTATAGTATTAAGTTTTAAGGGTGTCACTTTATTACGAAATTTTATTCGCTACAAAAAAAGTCCACATATTTTATAAAAAGAATGTACACAAATTTTTGCAAAAAATAAATAGATTTTAAGATAAATTAGAATATTTAAAATAATAACTTTACCTCGTTCTTAAAAACAAAAGCCAAAAATATCAGGTTGTACTTTTTTTGGCACCCAAAAACCATAATCAATCATAGAATTGCTCTTAAGAATTTGTTTCCTTTTTAAAGAAGCACATTTTAAGTGTACTACTTTTATTATAAACATTATAATACTATTAATTTATCACTGAATAATCACAACATGAAATAAGTTATTAAACCCACAATGAACGTCTTAATTGGAGTCTAAAAATTATTTTACGGTATAATTATTAGCTTATTATCCTGTGATTTATTGTATTATTTCAAAATCAAATCCAAAAGCACTTATTTTAATTACCTCCTAAATAAATAATTGGTGTTATTTATACTTGAGAACACAAACAGTTATCTAATTAATTACTACGCTGCTAAAGTGAACATTAGTACATACATATATTACGTAGCTCATTGTTTAAATAAACAACCAATTCTGTTTGCTTTCACAAATTTACCAAAGATCGTATTAGGAAATTAAATACATGAAAAGATCACCACAAAGGGTTCATTCTCTTTTCCCCTAGTTTATTCCAGGCTTCCTTAAGAAAACAAGAGCTTAAACAGACATATGGGGGTTGTCTCCCGGGATTTTAACTGTAAAGGCTCTTTATCTTCCACTTTTATTCTAAAACTTTCTAAATTGCTTAGATTTTATCACAAATAATGGAAGAGAATTTTCCCGGAAAGTCATATTACTTCCTTTATAGTTAATTTTTAAACATATTTAGGGAAAATATAGCCTCTTACGAAAAACGAAACTACTAGATAAAATACATTTTTAACTAATTTATGTACTTATCGGCAGTGTTTAATTATAAAGAAATGCATGTTTTTAATGCAACGGTATAGTATATATTTTAACAATTTTTTTTAAATGTACAGGGTTATTCATTTTAAAGTAAATAAGGCTTTATTTTTAAACTTCCCTGTACTGTAGCGGATATAGCCATTTCTTGTATTTTTTTTTCCGTAGAAGTCAATATTGGAATCAGAAAAACATTTGACACAAAAACAAAAGAGTTACAGCACCTGTGGCGTATTTTTTAAATGGAATACTTTGTATGTTTTTATATCAATAGATAGAGATTTTCACGAGGAATTCGGTGATATAGGGGTTGCTGGGTTTATTTTCTACGGTTTTGCTGCAATTGTCTAAAAACTGCATTATACAAGTCAAGAATTAAAAAAAAAACGTTTATTTCTTTTTGGAGTAGTTTTTTAGTGAGGTTTTCATCAGAAGAACGGCTTCAAATTATAACTCTCTATTATAAATGCGGAGAAAAAGCCAGGGAAACACAACGAAGATAGGTTGCAAATTTCCACCGAAATATATCAGTAAAAACGATTTTAAAACTGAAGGTCTTATTCGAAGAAACAAAATCGTTACATATGAAAAAAATACTACAATGAGAAAAAGAAACCGGGATCAAGTTATTCTAAATTATTTTACTTTGTATCCCATGAAGTCAATTACTGACGCAGTTAGAGACTTGAGGTATGGCCTGCAAAAAGAAGAGTAACCTATGCGACGCTTCAGAGAACACTAAGATATTTTAAGTATCGTCCATATCACGTTCTTTCAGTGCAGCATTTAACAGGTGAACAAAATGAACTTCGCTTTCAATTTGTTCCCCAAATTTTATTCCATAAACAAGATAACGTCCTACCCTGTTTTAAACGATTCTTTGGACGGATGAAGCTACGTTCACTACATCGGGAAACCGACGCAATACGCACAGCTGAGCAAGACAAAATCCCAGGAAATTTCAAAAGAATAAATACCAATGGAGGTCTTCTCTTCATATCTGGTGTGGTGTGCTTAACAACAGAATTGTCGGGCTAATATGCTATAAGGGATCCTTAACTGGCAGCATTTAACACGTGAACAAAAGGAACTTTGTTTTTAATTTGTTTCCCAAATTTTAATCCATGAACAAGATAACGATTCTACCCTGTCTCAAACGATTCTTTGGACGGATGAAGCTACGTTCACAACATCGGGAATGTTTAACCGACGCAATACGCACAGCTGAGCAAGACAAAATCCCAGGAAATTTCAAAAGAATAAATACCAAGGGAGGTCTTCTCTTCATATCTGGTGTGGTGTGCTTAACAACATCAAGGGATCCTTAACTGGCGAAAGATATCTCAATTTTCTTGAAAGCGATATTAAGGACATTTTAGAAGAATTGCCACTCAAAACGTATCGCAAGATAATTTGGCAACAAGACGGAGCGCCGCCCTATGCTGTTCGTCAAGTTGTGCAGTATCTCAATCGCCGATAAAATCAGTGGATTGGACGTTATAGCACTATTAGATGGCCACTTAATAGTCCGTATATTACAATTTTGCACACTTTTCTATGGAGTCACTTGAAGAATGTCGTTTACCAAAATGGGAACACAAACACGGAAAAAATGAGATAAAAAATTGTAAATAAAATTAATCGTCTTGACCAGGAACCTCTAATAATATCGGCGAGCTTAGAAAGGCTAAGGAATTTTGGTGCTTGGTTTAGAAATAGATATATCATATCATTTTTAGCATATAATATGATTTGACGCCGTTCTCCTGATAAAAATCTCATTATAAAACTACTCCAAAAGGTAATAAACGTATTTTTAAAATTCTTGACTTTGACAAATAAGCACCTGTGACCTGTGGCAGCCAGGTTTTTTCAGGAGAAACTATCCTTCTAGTATCATGCAGTTTTTAGACAATTGCAGCAGAACCGCAGGAGATAAACCCAGCAACCCCTATATCACCTAATCTCTCGTGAAAATCTCTATCTATTAATATAAAAATAAACAGGGTATTCCATTTAAAAAATACGTCACTCGTGCTGTGACTCCTTTGTTTTTGTTTTAAATGCGTTTCTAATTAAATTATTGCCCTGCCCTAATATAAGCCCTGTTTAGTTTAAAATGAATAACCCTGTACAGGGTGGGACGCATGTTTTTGCTGAAAACCGTTAAGCAAACAATATATAACAAGAATCGAGATATACCCCAGAAAGTCTGGCACGTTTGTTTAGTATTTAAAATGTACAAAAAAATATTAAAATATTTTTTTCACTTTAGTTGCCCATAACTTTGTAGGTATTGGTCGTAGGTAGTACTTAAAAATAATAATTTTTAATCTATGTTTTATTACTATAATAAAGAACTTTTTTTTGAACAAAAATATTTTTTATAAACAATAAAAATAATTTGGTATCAAAGAAAAATCGGCAAAAATTAATAAATAGCATATTATATTATAAGGATTAAAAGTACATTTTTTTTACTAGCAATTTTTGCAGTTGTGAGACGGAGCGCAGCGCAGCCGAGCGAACGCCAAATTGCGAGTAAAAATAAGCACTTTTGGTCCGTATGATCTATACTATTTTTTCTCCAACCAAGTCAAAATTAATACATTTTGTTATTCAAAAGAGCTCAAATGCAATTGCTTTTAATCCTTGGATTAAAAGTAGCACTTTAAATTCTAGAATTAAAAGTGTCGCTAAGCAACAAGCACTTTTTTGTACGGTATGAGAATTGATAGCTTTTGCACCTGAAAATAGTACAAAAATGTCAACATTTTTTGACGGTTGGAGAAAAAAGATATAAAATTTAAAATTTACTTAAAAATTTAACATTAAGAGTTGCCATTTCTTTAGGAATTATCATTTTCTACAAAAAAGCTTTCCAAACATTGTTGTAAATAATAAACCGATATTAGGAAAATTTAAAAATTTTAAAATAATAACCTCCTTCTCAAGAACGCAATCCTAAATTTAATAGCATTTCCTAATTTTTTCATATTTAGGCACCCAAAAACCATAATCAGTTATAATTGCTTTTACAAAATTGTTCTTTATTACCCCCTTCATTTTCCTATAGTCAATAGCCTAAAGATATGTCTACACCAAAGAAACAGAGAGGAACATTCTGTTGCCGGTTGCCGTAACCCGCTATGGAAACAGAAACAACAACAAACCTGTCGTAAAAGTTTCAGTTCACAACAAAAAACTCATTTTAGTCAAAGGCCCGAATGAATAAAAAGAAGCATAACCTTATACTTGCAAAATATGGAGCAAATCCTTACCTCCATATGAATAATAATCAAAGTAAAACCTTTATCTAACAAGTAAGGGGCAAATGCTTATCAAAAAGAGGATTTGCTTACATCGAAAGTAAATGGAATGAATAAAAGTGAGCTTTTACTTTCAGTCACAAGCATATCCTTCAAAATAGTTGCATCTAGTCAGTCGTAGACTCACCTGCTGAGAATAGACAAGGGTTTCGGTTAAATAAATGGTTCGTAGTGCCTAAAATATTCACAATGGCCGAAGTAGTGAATTTGCGAAAGATGAAATTTTACAAACCTTGGTCGTCTCCACAAAATAGCGATTTCAAAAGTCTATTTCGATTTGAAGAGCGTAATGTGGAATGGTTAGCTAATAATTTTCTGGGCCCTTCTACAGAAACGCGAGGTGGTGCTCTTTCTTCTTTACAGAAGATGAAAATATGTTTAAGGTATCTGGCTGATCCTGGATTCCAGAAAGGTATAGGTGAAGAGCTTAGTGTAGAGCAGTCAACAGTATCACGAACAGTAAATACCGTCGTTAATAGAATGTGTTATATTCTTGCGATGGAAAAATAGCGGGAATAGAAATCTTATACTTTGTGACATTGGTTAATAAAAATTATCATATTTCCGTTTAAAAAAAAAGTGCTTATTTTTTTATTGTTAGTAAATATGATAAAGGGTTTCGATAAAACTTCTTTTTTTTTTTCATTCTGTCACCTAAGTTAGTAAGAAATATGTAATAAATTATTTGTTTGAAATAAACTTAGATATGTTTTTATTTTAAATTTATTGTTTACCAAATACTGGAAAAAAATACCATTATATTTAAGTTTTTAATATTTTAATTAATTCTAATGTAGTAATAAGATAAAGGAATATTTGTACAAAACAAAATAAAAAAATACGTCAACTATGCCAAAAAGAGTATTCACATGTTCAGATATGTCAAGGAACCTACAGCTGTAATTTTTTCAGTATTTCCACTTTTTTCCATTATTTCTTGAAGTTTTACATTGTAATATTCCCTCTGCACCCTGGTGGTTTTTAGTTGCTCTAATAATACTAAGCGTTGCAGCTCCGAAGTGGTCAAACTTCTTGTTTCGTCTATCTCGTATGTCTCTAATGCATTTTTTTGATGATTGTGTGGCAGAAACGCTGAAATATGCATAGTTTTGCTTCCCAGGATTGTTACTTTCTGTTACTGATGATGACGAACTCTGATTTTCAGCAGTTTTACTTTTTTCTTGTAACACGCCACAAGATTTGGCCCCTATAAAAATATTTTTATTTACAGGGTGTTAAAAGTTTCATTGTTGCAAAATTAGGTTGGAATTACAAACACAGGAGTGACCCAACCGAGTTGGGGTAAATGACAAAAACGTCTTTAAATTGGATGTACATATACATATACTCATAAAATTTCGTAACTACCAGGTCCCTAATATCGATTCATATATTGACCTTGCAAAAATTGTATTTGCCATGTCATGCCATGTCAAATGTCATTCTAATTTGATTTCTAACCACTAGTTTTCAAGGTACGCAACTTCTTAATTTAATCTTCTGTGCTTGACCGTTTTTGTTTTGTGCCACTTTGACGTCTATACAGTGGTTTTCACCTAAAACTCCGTCCTCCGATTTTCCATAAATAAACAGAGATAATTTAATTCGGTAAAAAATACAATTTTTGCAAGGTCAATTTATGAATCGATATTAGGGACCTCGTGGTTACGAAATTTTATAAGTATATGTATATGTACATCCAATTTATAGACGTTTTTGTCATTTACCCCAACTCGGTTGGGTCACTCCTGTGTTTGTAATTCTAACGTAATTTTGCAACAATAAAACTTAAATACCCGAAAAAAATATATTTATAGGGGCCAAATCTGTGGCGTGTTACAAGAAAATAGTAAAACTGCTGAAAATTAAGTTCGTCATCATCAGTCAGAAAGTAACAATCTGGCAAAAAAACTATGCATATTCCGCCGTTTCTGCCACAAATCCTCAAAAGAAATGCATTACGACATACGAGTCGACAAAACAAGAAGTTTGACCCTTCGAGCTGCAACGCTTAGCTTA
This sequence comes from Listronotus oregonensis, assembly GCA_019359885.1. Classification (NCBI taxonomy): domain Eukaryota; kingdom Metazoa; phylum Arthropoda; class Insecta; order Coleoptera; family Curculionidae; genus Listronotus; species Listronotus oregonensis. Next base: position 8,672 of record JAHBCN010018022.1, read on the forward strand.
TTAGAGCAACTGAAAACCACCGGGTGCGGGGTATTACAATGTAAAACTTCAAGAAATAATGGAAAAAAAGTCGAAATACTGAAAAATACAGCTGTTGGTTCTGACATATCTGAACATGTGATTATTTTTGGCATAGTTGACGTATTTTTTTTTTGTTTTGCACAAATATTCCTTTATCTTATTACTTCATTAGAATTAATTAAAATATTAGAAACTTAAATATAATGGTTTTTTTTCAGTATTTGTAAACAATAAATTTAAAATAAAAACATATCTAAGTTTCTTTCCAAACAAAATAATTTATTACATATTTCTTACTTTAGGTGACAGAATGAAAAAAAAAAGAGATTTTATCGAAACCTTTATCATATTTACTACAATAAAAAAAAATAAGCTTTCTTTTTTAAACGGAAATATGAATTTTACAACAATGTCACAAAGTACCAAATAGTACACATACACAAGCTAGCGAATTCACAGCAGTCGGTCGAATCGATTTCTATTCCCGCTATTTTTCCATCGCAAGAATATAACACATGTTTTAAATACAAATACACGAACTTGCGACTAAAAAACTCAGATATTATAAAAATGCAACGAGTTCTATTTTCCTTGCGACGCGACTGTCACTGCGACTAGAAATCGCTAGTGGATGATTAGCTTTACACGAGTAAGTATCATGGTGAATTCGTTTGCTTGCGTATATGTATATCATTTAAGTAATTTGTGCCAATGGTAATGTCGCAAATTACCTGCCAATGTGTCAAAATGAAAGGATAGTTTTAAACTAAAATAATTTGTAACATGTTTTTTACTAAACTGTGTGACACAATAAAAAGATAAGTGTTTCTTTCCAAACGGAAATAATAAAGCTATTACATAATACTAACCTAGGTGACACATGGATCAATCTATTAGATATTCATATCGTAAATTATATACGCTAAATTTTGTCTCACTTCCTGTCCTCGAATACGAACATGTCGTCTTCATTATTATCAATAAAAAAGTTCATCGTCTTGAAAATCTTCTTCTCCCAATTTTTTTGCAATGTTGTGTAAAATAAAACATGATATAATAATATTTGGAATATTTTCACTTTTAACACGACAAACATACTTTAAGATTGGAAATCGACGTTTAATTTGCCCAAAGCAGCGCTCGATAATTACTTTTTCTTGTATTATCTTGGATTATCGAAATTGCGAAATGGAATCATGAGCCATGGCTCGATTCCATAACCTTCGTCTCCAAGAAGTACGCTGTTTCTTGTTCTTGGCATAATTTGCCGAACTTTCGAATTTTTCCAAATTCTGCTGTCATGGACCGATCCTGGCCAACTTACATCAACACTAGTGAACATACATTTGGCGTCACAAGTTGCTTGCACATTAAGCGTTGCTTTTCCTTTGCGGTTGATATACTCATAACCATGAAAATTGGGTTTTTCTATACCGATATGCGTACAGTCTATGGCACCAATTGCAGTTGGGAAACGATATTTATTTTGCCATAAGTTCTTTGCTTCGATTATAGCATTATGAGTAGTAGGAAATTTTATCCACTGATTAGCTTGCACAACAATTCTATTAACGACGGTATTTACTCTTCGTGATACTGTTGACTGCTCTACACCAAGCTCTTCACCTATACCTCTCTGGAATCCAGCCAGATACCTTAAACATATTTTCATCTTCTGTAAAGAAGAAAGAGCACCATATCGCGTTTCTGTAGAAGAGCCCAGAAAATTATTAGCTAACCATTCCACATTACGCTCTTCAAATCGAAATAGACTTTTGAAATCCTATTTTGTGGAGACGACCGAGGTTTGTAATATTTCACCTTTCGCAAATTCACTACTTCGGCCATTGTGAATATTTTAGGCACTACGAACAATTTATTTAACCGAAACCCTTGTCTATTTTTAGCAGCTATTTTAAGCATTTGGTCCGTACTTGTTAAAAAAGGTTTTACTTTGATTATTATTCATATGGAGGTAAGGATTTGCTCCATATTTTGCAAGTATAAGATTATGCTTATTTTTATTCATTCGGTCCATTGTGTTGCTGCAACAAGAAACGTTCCATTTACATTAGTGTAAAAGTACGCTACTCTCAACACACACGACGCACTAGTTTCCGAATCAAGTTACAACCTGTCCACGCTGCGCCTGACAAATTAATTTGTTTACCAATGTTTTCAAACTTCCTTTGATCTATACCGCGAAATTGGAAACAAGTAAGTTATAGGAATTTTTGTTTCTGCAACCGTAAACAATGAAAAACCTTTAAGGAACAATCAGGAACAAGTTTCACAAACAAGCAACATAAACACAGTGTTCCTATGTGTTGCTTTCGGTGTGGACATGGCTTAAAACTTGTTTCAATTTGTTTTAAAATATTAAAATAATGACATCAATTGTTAGATGGGCAGCACACCGTAGAAAAAAGGGAGCAATCATACCCAATATGCCCTAAATCTGAATCTGAAAATGAGGAGGGTAATAGATATCACGGCACCTAGGCCTCAGTAGGCCCGCTGTGCTTCCTCCTAAAGGGGACTCCTCACTCAGTACGCCGCTCATCCTACTGATTTAAAGTAGGTGACAACGCCGAGGAGAATCTCTTTAATGTGGGCCAAGGAAAGCCAATACTAGCCCAGCATGGATCTCTTGGACGAGAGTGCAGGGTAGTCACAAAGGATGTACTCCACAGCAATGCGGTTGCCTTTGAAGTGAGCGTGTCCTTTGGAGTAAGCCTGTACCCAATATGCCCTTTTAAATAGTAAAAGTTAACTATGCGCTGATCATTTATTTGTGGAATTTACATAATGCCTGCGGTTAACTAATTAGAAACTAGACCTACGAAGTGCAAAACTAGCCTCCTTAAAATAATTATGCTCTGTTTCTCACCTTATGGATATATACGCGATAAATAACCTTTCGAAAACTTTGACTTACCATACAAGTACGATTGGTCCAAAACTATTATTTTTTTTACAAAAGTTAAAGTCGGGGCTCTTAGGACGACAGACAAACAGACCTACATGTATGCGATTATTTCAAGCCATATTTTTTTAAATAAAATTTGGTTGGATTTAGATGACCTATTGAGTATAAATTGTTCCAAGATGGCTATTTTTTGCACATTTTGGGTCTATTTTCTAGTTTTAACCAGAATTAACCGCAGTTATACTATAAAACTTCTTGATTTTTCTATATAAAAATATTTGGGTTCTGTTTTTTGTGTATAATAAATTATTTATAAAATAATCGTAAGCTTTTTTATTTATGTTTGTCTTAAGTCTATTAGGTAAGCCTTTATTCTTTCTGAAAGAGTATCGTCAAACCTAAAAAGTAAATTCTTAATAATTACTTTAAATTTTCACATATGAAGTAGGCAGTCACTAAAAAAAATTGAATTAGCTCTATCGTACAACATGATATTTTCTTTAAATTAATTGTAAATTTAGGTAATTTTAATTTAAAGGTTTTTATCGGCAAAACCATTTACCAGCATTTTGTTTATCACTACTCTTGAAGTGCCAAACAAAAGGTTTTTTTAAAGATACTTGTAAATGGATGGTCATGGTCAAATATTATATACCTTTTTTCCTTAAATTAATAGTTTTTGCAGTTTGAACCCGCTTAGCTGAGGCAGCAGTGCGGCTTTGAATTGACTATAGTTCACAGTAATATTTAAAAAAAAAATGCGGTGGCCTCCCGGACTATAAAGACATACCTGTACAAAAGAAGTTTTTTTCATTAAAATTTTACAGAGATATGATTTTTTGAATTCTACAACGTTTTATCAGCTTTTATTAAATATTTTTATTTCAGGTTTATTATTTTTTATTACTCAAAAGTATTTTTGGTATCCACTTCAAAAAAAGGTTATTTTACCGACTTATATCAGTCAAACTTTTTTTATTTTGACATTTTTTAAAAATTAAATGACGTTGTCAAACGACTAATTACACATAATACAAAGTTTAAATGTTTTTTTTTGGCATAAACAAAAAAATGTTTGTATTACGTACCTAAATCAGTATTTTGGGACTTATCTGCTATTCCAGAACAGCATCGATTCATCCCAAAAAGCTCAATTTTTGAGTACTTGTTACAAAAACCACTTTTTTGTTCAGGTAAAAGATATTTTATAAGGTTATTTTACCATAGTTTTTTTTTAAGTTAAAAAAAAACTTATAGTTTTTTGTTAAATTTATAGATGGTTACATCCATAATAACCATTGTGGTTATTAAAAAAGGTAAATACATTTTTTAAATTATTTAAAAACTATTGGATATGGAGAGCAATGTCTATTTCATGGTCTTTATCTTCATTTCTCAGGTGTTTTAAGATTGCTGCCATTTTTTAAATTAACTCCTACACCTTCTTTACGAAAAGATAAAATTAAATACCAAATTTTCTTTATTCACAGTTTGCTTGATAACCTTTGAACAGTTTTAAGGTTTTTGGCTGGCTAGGAATAGACATTAACCCTAGATTGCCAACGTTAAAAATATGTATGTTATTGCCAACAATACGTAAATTTTACGTATATTACAAATCTGTGCAAAAATTGTTTTACACATTTTAATTTTAATTGAAAATAATATTAATAATTAAATTATCTAACTCTGAAAACTTTATTTAAAAATAACAAACATTTCCTAAATCTGAAATAAACGAAATAACCAAAAAATACAAATAAAAAGAGTACTTAGATTTAGATTCAGCGCATTCATAACAAATTTTTATTTGATGTTCTGCACAAAGGGATCTTGGACAATTTTGACAATACGTTGTTGTCATTCTTCTCTTGACGTAAGGGCACTTGCTACAATACGTTCGCTTTCCCTTAGAGTTTCCCTTTAAACTCCTATTTTCTACTTGAGAACTTTCACCCAACGTAGTTGAGATGGTTGTTTTTAATTTTCTAGGCAATGTAGAAATTTGCAGTCTTGTTGCTAGCCACGGTTTTGTTAGTTGCTCGTGAAGCTTTATCATGTAATTCAACCTGGATTCCGATTTTTTTCCAGCAAACGTCATATTATGATTGTAAATGATATATGAATTTATACCGGCTATATTCAACATATTATAGAAAACACAGAGAGGCCAACGTCTGGTCTTTCTATTGCAGCACATATTGGAAGTCATTTGATCGAAAGTATCTACTGCTCCTTTAGTAGCATTGTATACATGAATTATTTCTGGTTTTGACGTCGTAGCGTTCAACACATTTGTATTATGCATTGATGACAAAAACAAGACGTTCTTGTTTGCCTTTGGTTTGTAGGAAACCAAAGTAGTGTTTTCAGTAAAAACGGCCAGCGATGTTCCGTTGGGTCTCGAATTTATATATAGCAGTTCTTGAGGTATCTGTCTCTTATTTTTTTAATCGTACCGACGACTGTTAGTTTATATGGAGATTCAAGAAGTTTGTCAACTAATGGAACATTGGTAAACCAGTTATCCATTGTAATATTTCTATGACTTCCCCAAACTGGTTTACTAAGTAGTTCCACAAAGTAGTCTGCCAAGGGAGCTCCATTCGTATTAGTGGATTTTCCTAGGTAAGGACTTGCGTTTAGGAGATATTTTGTTGCAACATCACACATCATAAGTATTTTTATGCCATATTTGTTGGGTTTATTTGGCATATACATTCTAAACGGGCATCTACCTCGAAAGCCTACCAATTGTTCGTCAATGCATAAATATGCGCTGGGTTTATAATGTTTGGTACAGTTATTTATAAGTTTATCCCAAATATCGGAAATCGGAGCAAAAGTGGATGTAGTTCTTCGTTCTACCCTTGTAGATGCATCATCAAATCTCAGCGCATTTATTAAAAAGTTGAATCTTGTTCTACTCATGGTGGCACGGTACTTGGAACCAGACAATGAATCGTCAAAAATAATTTCAGCCGAAAGGTGGTTGTCTTTAAGTGCCGAAGCTAAAATTAATATACCTAGTAGAGCCTTTAGTTCGTCCATTGACGTTGGCGAGGTGGAGGCACTTTTTACTTTGTATTTTTCCCGCTAAGGAATAAACTGAACGCACTGATAGGTTCGATGGCATCTTTGGCATTGTCTGTTGGACCAGGTCTGATATAAACAACATTTTTTCTTGGGGTTTTTGGTTTTCGGTATTTCTTGGAACTAAACTGGACCACGTGTAACCATCTTTTCCCAACAAAATATTTGGCATTGCCTCTGCTGAGTCTGGGATGTTCTGAAAGTAATAGGTAATAGCGCTTGCAAATCCATATTGCTCGAGGTCGTTGCTTCTTCGTGGGTTTTGGCTTTTTTTGACTGTGAAGATTTAGCAGTATTCGGTCTCTTTTTACTACAACCCCACACTTCTTGTAGATCTTTCTCGTATTGGTCTTCGTCGATCGGATCTGGAACATAATTTTTGTCTCTAATACTATCGTCGCTGTTATAGTCCCAGTCTGTTTCAAATTGATTGTCATCATCTTCGAGGTCACTTATGTCACTAAAGTCGCTAGCTTGGACAATTTCTTCTAAATCTTTATCTGATAGGTGCTTTTTGGAGCTCAATATTCGTTTTGCGCTCATTTTGAGCTAAAATAAACAGAAAAAAAATCTAAAACCTAAAACATAATATGACTAATAAGACTTACATTATTGCCAACTATACGTAAAATATTCGTATAACCACCATAGGATTTTGCCAACTATACGTAAAATTTACGCGCGGTCATTCACTCTTTATTCCATCATGCACAAACCACAACTGCAAGATTAAAGACGCGTCGGCGGCCGAGAGTTGGAGTGGTGGGGGAAGCACTGCTTGAGCGGCAGAAAGCGAATCCCATAAAAAAGCAAATTATTTCAGATTTTAAAAAACCTATACGTAAATTTTACGTAGGTTGGCAATCCAGGGTTAAACCAATTATTTCCCACTACAAACTTCATTCAAGTGGATGTAAGTAATCTACTTTTCATTGCATTATTTAAAAATTATTAAGAATAAATTACCCTTTAAAAAATTCTGATACAAACCTTTAAAAAAATTATAAAAAATTTAAGAGATTTTATTCGGGTTTTATAAGTATAAAAGTTTTAGTCAGTCAGTAACAGAAGTTTAATCTTGTCGGCGTTACTTTTGAGAATAGTCTCAACTGGCACAAACACTTACATCCATAGCCTCGGTAGCTCCAAAAAAGCTTGGATTCCTCTTTTGAGCCAGAAAGTATTTCTCGTCTTCCAATCTTTATACTCTGTATGTATCCCAAATAAGACCCTCTTTAGAATATAAGATAAAAAAAGACATATTTTTTAAGGGTTTCTAGGATCCTTTATAGGTTCACTAAACAATTATTAGAGTTTGTGGTGTTTTGCGTCAGAAAAAATTGAGAATTTCCATAATATTTTTTGGTACATCTCTATAACGTTACTGTATAATACATGTAAAAAAAAATTCCCGCTTAAGGTTAAAATTAAATAGGTGAATAAAAAAATTAAACTAAAATTATTGAATAATATTTTTTTATAATATATGTATATACCCCAAATTAAACAACAAAAATGAAATCAAAGGTAGGTACGAAATGCACTAATAAAAATTGCCATATTTTCAATTAAAAGAATTTTAGTGAAGCGGTAAATTTTGCATTGTAATAACGATATAAGGCCAAAAATGATAGCCAAGAAAGTATGGTTTACACACTAGGTACATGTTTTACTACTAACGCCCAGAGTAGCTATCAAACGAACCGATATGCTAATAGTTTAAGTACAATGGTAAAATGCTTAACCGTAAAACAAAAAACATACTTTATATAGGGTGCTCATTGAAAACAATAATCAACTTCATTCAATTCCTAAAGAAGTACAAAGAATTCTTTAGAATTCTCTGTACAGTTGTCCGCAAAACGTCCGTTACCTCTGACACTTTTTTGGTTCTTAATATTGAGTTCCTGGAAATTACACCCGGAACAACTACTTTTCTCCTTCATTTCTCACCGAGTTTTTAATATTCAATTTTTTATTTGCTACCGAATTAGTTTGGCGGAATATTAATAGTACCTTTAGGATATTAGAGAAAATTTAATGCCCTTTTAATAGATGTATCACAACATAGTCCTTCTTATTTGAAAAAACAAGGATAAATGCCGCCTCCGCTAAGCTGTTGAAGTTCGAGTAATGGGGTTAATGTGTTAATAAGTTCGTCTGAAAACAAAACTATAGGGGTCTGAAAACAAAACTATAGGGGTCCGAGGTTTTTTATTTTCTCATGAAAAACTGTAAACCTTGCTGGATTGTTTCCGATTGGTCATCCTGTATAAAGATGTCATATTTTAAAACTTTACAGTTTATGTAAGTTTTTTTTCCAGTTATGAATACTGGTATAATAAAGATCGCTTTAATGATGACAACAAAAATCAAAATTGAATTGAAAATGTTCCAATTGTAATACAGTTTAGAAAATATTTTATGGTCCACACTACGTTCCTACCGCATGTGTATGTGTGTAAAAGTAACCTAAAATCTGAAATCGCGTCATATAAACTGTTCGTTATGGCCCATAAACCGTTTATGTACACCTGCGAGCTGGGACTAACACTTTATTCTCTAGTTCTAACGCAAAAAATTTATTTCAATTTTATTTGTGGATGTTTTTAAATTTCGACTATATTCCTTTATTTTACTTTTTTTATTTTTTATTTAACTACATATAGTTTTTATAGTTTTTTCAGTTCTATTAAATCTGTAGAATAATATAAAACCCTATATTTCTATAAATGTTAATAAAATACTGAACAGCCGACTGAATCAAAAATCAAAACATTTAAACGGTTTTACTATATATATATATATATATATATATATATATATATATATATATATATATATATATATATATATATATA
>JAHBCN010018023.1:0-17613 GCA_019359885.1 Listronotus oregonensis
GTTTGTGTTTTTTGGAGATAACAAAAAAATGTCAGAAGGTTTTTAATGACTCGGTGAATAGTGGAAATCGTGGGAGTCGGCCTGGTTAAATAAATTAATAAAAATTTCCCCAATTCCCCCCCAACGGGTTTTTTTCACGGTGATACCATTTAAAATTTTAATTTTTTTCTTTCCCCAGTTCGTAAACAGCCATTATTAATAATTTTTTTTTTTTTAAAAAAAAAAATTTTTGGGCCCCAAAAATCGACACAGAAAAATTTTTTAGCTGTCGAGCGTTCGATAGTAAAAATTATTTCAGGAATAAACGTATTGAGTTGATCGCTTTGCCGGCCGACGCGCGTCTTGTGAATTTGTTTACCGAAAATTTTTGATCGATAAGCAATGCGTGCGGCTTTTTTGGGGTACATCCAAAATGCTCCAGGATTGTCCTATGTTCGCAGTCCTCTGCCCCTTTACTGTATGGCTAAAAAGCAGTTAAAAAATTTTTATTCCCCCTAAAAAAAAATATCGACCATTTAAATAGAAGGCTGTAAAGTGGCGCCATCTATTCTTTCCATATTATCCCCAGATGATATAAAATCCAAAAACACAATAATTTTAAAATTCTATGGTAGTATCGTTTAATAACCAACAATTTTTTTAAAAAAATTAAAAAAAAAAAGGGGAATGTTGAATTTGACATTTTTTGATGTCAACTTTATAGATAGTAACAAAGAATTATCGAAGTCCGGCTCTGACCTACTATTCATTGCGCAAACTCCGCGGGGCCAATCCCCCGATTCCCGCTGCCCTGCACGCCTAGACAATTTTGTTCTACAGTATTGGGCTTCCATACACCTTTAAATTTCCTTGGGTGTGGATGATATCGATGCCGATATGCCTCTTGATCAAATTACAAAACTTGTGCCTCGTGGTCGTGTGTAAGTAATTACTTTTTTAGAAATTTCACTGTTTTCTTTGTATTTTTAGTACTTAAATGTTTATTTATTACTTAATGGTTTTTGCGTTTTAAATTTTGGATGACAATTCCACTCATGTATAAGCAAGTCTATTTGATATGTCCAAAATCAAAATTTGGTATCGGATAAAATGGAATAAGTTACTGGCCAAAAAAATCGTTAAGTTTACGGTTCTATCAATCGTGTCCTCCATCGTTACCTCATTGGCAAGATTTTTTAATTTTTTTGGTTAATTATTTTTTCTTCCCCAAACTTTGTTTCATTCCAATTGTCTTACCAATTATCATTTAAAATTATTTTTTTTGGTCGGTTTTTTGCATACTTCGGAAATTTAACTTTTTTTCCCCAAAATATCCGGCCAAATCTGACCATTTATGGTATTACCTATGATAAACTTTTTGTAAATACCCAGAAATGTTTAATTTTTTGAGTTTTATAGTTTTTATTTCTGTATTTTGGATATTTCCAATATTTCCATATATTTTCAAAGTTTTATGATATATTTTAAAAATAATTTTTTATATATATTTTCGGAAATTTTTTAGTGACGTATAGGGACTATATAAAGTGGGGAGGCCCAACTGTTTAATTTAAAAATTGACTGAAACAAAATGGGTAAAAATTATTTAAATTTTCTAATTGGAGATAATAAAGAAAGCTTTTCGGGGTAATATCCTTCGTCTAAATCTATACATAGACCTAGTACTGTATCGGATTGACTTGATAATAAATTGGATCATTTCCTAATAACAATACTTGCCAATTTGGATGCCTTTATTTATATATTTTTTTAAATACGCAATTTTTCTTTAAAAATGATTTTGAAGTTTCTGTGCAATTGTTAAAATATTAAGTCAAATGTTAATCAAACCAGGTTTTGTTCTGTATTATTTTCATGGCAACAAAAGTAATGTTCTGAGCCGTCAAAGTTTGCCAAAATATTTCTAAGACCTAAAGGTTTTTAACAAGTCAAATAATGGATTATTCCGACGAAGAGCTTCCTGAAGATATTGTGAAGGCTGTCAATAAGGTGAATATAAACCTATTACCAAGTAAATCAAAAGAAAGATACAAACAGCAATACATCCAATTTTATTTTTTTTAATGTTTAATAGTTAGTTTCTTTTTTAATGGGGTCGGGAAAAAATGTTTTCAAGTCTTGCGAAAAGTGTCTTTCCCGCACACAAGTGCCTGCAGGAAATCACATGCGGAAAAGTATCACTTTCCATAGTTTTTAGAAAACTACTATTCTCAAGTGGTTCCTATATAGAAAATGTTTAAAATGGCATTCGAGAATCCAAATGTTCGATGCGTATAGGTAATTTTTAAGCGACATTATTTTGATGTCGTATACGAGACTATGTATTCGAGATTGGAAAATAGACCGCCTGTATGCCTGGTTGCGTTCTTAAAACTTTGCAGAATTCGTATGTAATTATAAAGAGAGCATTTTGTAGTACTAAATTTTAATCCAAATATTTACAAAAAGCTATTAAAAAAAAAGATACAATTTTTGGCGGTTTTTTTAAAATTTACATAAGTATTTCTTTCTTCTTTATATGTAGAAAATATTGACAACCCGTTATAAGATTATAACGGGTTGCCAATATATTTTGGGTAAGAGTTACTTTTAATTTTGTATATTTTTAATAAAAAAAATTGCAAGAGTGGATTAACTAGGTACTCAAAATATATAGAAAAGTGTATGATCAAGGCCATATTATTTTATTATACAAGAAAAGTGTAAAAAAATTAAGTTTTTCCCGTAGAATCTGAAAAAATGCTTAAGGAAATAAAACAAAAGAGAAACGATGAAACATTGACATTTTCTTGACGAGCTTAACTTATTTATTGTTTTTTTTTTTTGGATACCCAGTGACTTCGTTGAGGGGATATACCTAAAGCATCAAAACCATATACTCTAAAAGATGTATTTAAGAACTCAAAAATTAAAAATATTTATAAAAGAAAGACTAACTGTCGTGGTTCTTTGGCTAGTTTCTCAAATATTTTATCAATATTAAATATTATTGATGTGGGTTCTCAACAACATGGTTTATAGGTGGAATAGATCCTCATATCCCCCTTGGCTACGAAACTGCAAGAAACCGAAATAACTTTATTTTTATGAGGAATTTGTCATTTAAATGGGAAAAAAAGGTAACGATATGCTCGAAATGCCATATCGTTACCTTTTTAATACTTTTCGGTAAAACTAATATATTTAAATTAATTCTCTTGTTAATAAAAATTATTACTAAATAATAAATAAAATGTCTCATTAGGAAAATGATAATTTTTATTTCGTATCTATTTAGTTTTATTCTTAGTGTTTTTCAGAATACTACGGAAAAAATACACAGATGGTTATTTTACATTTTTTTAATATAAGGAACACACACAAAAATGACCCTTTTTAGTCATTCTTAGATGGCGTTGCACTTAACAAAGAACATCATTTGCATTGAATAAAAATGGATTTAATTTAAACAAATATTTGTTTAAGGAAAAGTTTTTGACTGTTGTCCTGATTTGTTTAATTATTTGTTTATTTTTATTAAAAATTGTATGACACTATATATTTTATTTTTAACCTAAAATTATTAAAATCGACCAAATTTTGTTTACTTTAAATAACACAAAATGGGTTTTTTTGAATTAAAAAAATGAAAGCATTTTTTTGTGATATAATTCTAAAAAAAGTTAAATAAAGAACCTTTAAAATCCATCAACATAAACTTATTTTTACCAAAAATTATTTAATTAAAAAGAAATATTTAAAAGCAAATAAATAAAAATCAAATAAATATTTATTAAAAATTTCAAATTTTATTTTTGTCAGTGTGTATCCAAGCTACCTTAATTTATGAAAAATAACCTGAGCAATAAGTATTGATATACCTAAGGTTATCTGAAAATATAAATATTTAGTAGGTATAATCTAATCAAGACAAGAGATTTTTTTAATTAATTATAGGGGTCTTACATTTTCAATTTACCGAGCATAAGCAGTAGCGTCGGTAAGAATTGTGGGGCCCCCCTGCAAAAAGGTAGTGGGGGGCCCCTACAGAAAAGAAATTTTATTTATATGTGAAAAAAAATTAAAAGCTCTTTTAAGCGTTTTATGTAAGTTAAGTTAATAGGCATATATGCCAACTTTACACTAAACTATACTTAAAAGAGGGATTATAAATCAAAATTCACATGTCAGCTTAATTCCATGTATTTAAATTATCGAAAGAAAACAGAATGCTGAAGGTACTGAATTTAATAATGTTATTTTTCACCAATCTTCTATTTCTTAACAGAAAAAACTTATCTACAATTGTGTTTCAGTCTATTTCACGTGTTTCTTCGTGTTCTATAGCTAGAATAGCAAGATCACTCAGACGAGTTTGAGACATAGTACTTCTTGGATATGATTTTATCAATTTAAGTTTTAAGAAGCTTTTTTCAGCTGTAGCCACAGTCCGGTAGTGTCAAGTACAATTAGAGCGCATTTGTCAGATCTGGAAGGCACGATGCAAGGAAACCGTTTTCTTCAAGCAGAAGACTTGCGATTTTTCTTATAGATTTCTTTTGGTCAATTTCATTTGAAAACAGGCTTTTAAAAGAAATTACCTGATCTTCTAGATTATTAGATAAATCTGAAGAATATCTTTTTACAAGTTCTCCTGCCTTTTCTTTCAGTTCTTCATTAGACAAATGATTCAAATTCTGGGGTAAGAGAAAAGAAAAATATTGGGAAACAGTTTGCAGGCCAGTGAATCTCATTTTAAGTTGATTTAGAGCAATATCTAAAGGCGCATTGAACACTTTTACTTCAAAAGCTTTAATAATTTTTAAAAAATCACTGAAGTAATTCCCGTAATAAAATTTTATTTAAATATTTATTTTCACCTTAAAAAGTTGCCAAAATTTCCGGGGCCGGGGGCCCCCCGGACCCGCCGCGGGGTCTTATCGACGCCACTGAGCATAAGTAGTTAATTAATTACCTAACAATTCTTAATTAGTTAAAATCAAATCCAGAAATAATATATTTACTAAAGGCGTTATATGACCAATGTAAACTGTTCATTTCTTACGTGACTTATTAAATTAATTGACTATTATTAAGAAATTTAATCAACATGATTCTAAAAATGCCGTAATGTAGGAAGGTTTACAAGTAATAAATTGGCAAATGTATCTAATGTGGCAGCAAAAAGTTGTTAATAACCATAAATAATTAGGTAGCAATGATATACTTAATTATTACACACAAAAAACAAGGTAGCTAGAATTCATTGGGTCTAATTACAGGTTTAATGTGAAGTGAGTATCATTAATAATCATGATTATTTTTAATTTTACTACCAATTTAGTAACACTCATTGGTATTTACTCCACTAATGTTTGGCAAAAAAAATTGTTGGTTTATAAAAAACAGTGGCACTGTTGTCGTTCTTGATCCCCGATCGTGTCCACCTTCGTATATGTGCCCCGCACGCTCTGTTGCCTAGCTACCGTGTCCCGCCGACTGTAAACACTTCCCCGCCGAAGTGGGGATGCGAATGGGCGGAGTTTGAGATCACACAGCCAGTTGCCGAGCCCCAATACCTGACGTCACGCCGAGTGCGGCGCCTCTTAAGACGCGCGCAACGGAGGGGGTGCTTTGGAGGGGCGCCGGCTGACTCCGTCACATCGAGCCAACACTCAGGCAGTAGTACAAACAGAGTCGCCGCGAGTGCAGACTGACATGCATAACGTATGAGCGTATAGTTAACACCAGAAACAGAAGTTATTGTTAGGTGCCCTATGACACCTCGCGGCGGGCAAGGGACCTTTAAAGAGTTTTTATTGTGCGAATGAAATAGTGATTATTTTTCAAGATTAGTGCTTTTAGAGGTGCAAAAGTGTACGAACACGAGGATAGTGCCGACTCTACGGCTGGGCGGCCCTTGCAGGGCATGGCGGCCACGACGTACCTTCCGGCAAGTAGTGCGGTATCAGACTTAGAAGGAAGTGCCTTAGGTATGAACATCGTTGGAGGTTACCATACTAGCGCCTCGCCTAGATCGGCGGCCGACGCAAGCGAGATGAAGTACTTACCGCAACATCACAACCACCATCATCATATTGCAAGTTCGCCTAGTCCCGGAGGACATGCAGCAATGTCTCTTTCTGCCGCCAACCCCTGGGTAAGTCTGCAACCAGGCGCGGATCCCTGGGCGGCCTCCATGGCCGGGATGCACCATCACCCTCATCATCAAGACGTAAAACCCCTTTCACAACAAGCTGAAATGATGCATCATCAAAGACAACAACAACAAAGTATGGGTTCGCCACACGGTTGGCATGGACCCGTCGCTTCGGCACATTATAACCCCGGAGGAGCCGGATCACCTTTACACCAATATCATTCCGTGATGAACGGTATGTTGGCTCATCATCAAGGTGCTCCTCAACTTCACCATCCCCTACACAGAGACATGCAGAGTCCGCACAACCCTCATCACCCCGACAGAGATGTTAGCGGAGGCGAAGAAGAAACCCCTACAAGTGACGATTTAGAGGCCTTTGCTAAACAGTTCAAGCAGCGGCGAATAAAGTTAGGGTTTACGCAAGCGGACGTGGGTTTGGCCTTAGGAACACTTTATGGCAATGTCTTCTCGCAAACGACCATCTGTAGGTTTGAAGCGTTACAGTTAAGTTTTAAAAATATGTGCAAGTTAAAACCTCTGCTACAAAAATGGCTCGAGGAAGCCGACTCGACAACGGGGTCGCCCACGTCCATCGACAAAATTGCCGCCCAAGGCCGGAAGAGAAAAAAACGCACTAGTATAGAAGTCTCGGTAAAGGGCGCGCTAGAACAACATTTTCATAAACAGCCTAAGCCCTCGGCTCAGGAAATCACCAGCCTGGCAGATAGTCTTCAATTGGAAAAAGAAGTAGTACGAGTATGGTTTTGCAATCGGCGTCAAAAAGAAAAGAGAATGACGCCACCCAACACGTTGGGCGGAGATATGATGGACGGTATGCCGCCCGGCGGACACATGCATCCTGGCTACGGCCACCACCCAGACATGCACGGTTCCCCGATGGGCCAGCACTCGCACAGCCACAGTCCGCCCATGCTCTCGCCACAGGGCATGGGACATCAACTTACCGCTCACTAGCACGCGGCCCACTGGGCCTCCCTCCTGCACCATAGCGACAACGGCTAGTGATGACTGCCGCCCTAGGCGGCCCCGCTACCTCAAGGACTGTTTTCAGCCTCCGTAGGCCGTTGAGGAGGCCGAGTGGACTCAAATTAAGTGCGAGTGAGTACTAGTACCTTAGACAAGGCCCGCGCGGTCGCCCTGTACATTCCTGTAAATAAGAACAGTGATACGCCGCAAACCGACGGCCCTGTAATATAGTAGTAGGCAATTTTGCTGATGAACGTTGTAAATAATGATAAAACCGCCTCCGCAGGTACTGCGGGAATAGTACAGTAAATAAAATTACCCCCTTTGTGGTCTGTTAGTGTATACTTAAAGTAAATGATGTAAAGTTAATTTATTTAAAGAATGGGTTAAACGAAGTTTCGAGTAAGCAAGAAATTTTGTATATTCAAGTAGGTAAGTCATATATCAGTATTTGTTTTGTCAGAAGAAAGTAAACAAAGTAAAGCCCATGCAATACAATTCAAATTGCTTAGAAAGAAATCTATAGACATAATAAGTCTATGTTTTTTTATTAAATAATAGTTATTAAGTTCAAAAAAAATAAGACTTATAAAAATTCCATCTAATATTCAAAGTCCATGACTATCATCCCTTATGTCAATAAAGTATGTTTGATTTTAAAAACATATTTTTAAGTTATCTGTTGAAATAGTACAAAAAAATATTTACAAGATTAAAAAGGGGATAAAAATTTGTATTACATACAAGTAAAAAAAAAGTAGTAAAAGACATATAAACAAGAAAACTAAAAAAAATATATCTTTAATTTAGTTTTGACTTGACAGTTTTATTAATTTAACTGTGTTGTCTTTATCTTTTTAAAACTTTAATAAGGCAGTGGCGTAAGCTTGGGGGAGCCAGGCACCACCACTTTTTAAAACAAATTACACACCTTTGCTTAATAATTTACCTTTTTGCTCATATTATGGTATTAAATATTTGAATTTACCAGTTGGCCCTCCCACTTTTTAAAGGCAATATACCTACGCCACTGCAATAAAGCAATATACTAAGAATGTATGCATAAAGCGGTTGTTTATCCTCTTTTTTTTAATTTACATGTTAGCGTCAAATACTGAAATACCCATATCTTTTTTTTTGAATTGTAGTTAGTACATAATATATTGCCAGCAAACAGTGTAAACACCTTATTTGACTAACAAGAACTAATCATTTAGTCATTCTCTGTAATGCCTAGGCAAATATTACGTTAAAAATAATTATGACGGTGTAAGCCATTACAGAAAATCACTGAATAGTTAGTTACTGTAATAATAAGGCTATTACGTTGTTTGCCAATAGGTGTACTGACTAGTCAGATCAGGAAGTGACGGTTTTCAATGTTTGATTTTTTTTAAATACAATGAAAATGAAATTATCTATTAAAACGAAATGGCTTTAAACTGGTATATCCTCTTGTTTTGTTTTAACCTTTTTTTAATTAAATTAGCTTTACATAATTTTTATTGTAACAATTTTATTTATTGTACTAATATGGCGATTCGTGATTTGTACTTTTAAAAATTACTACACTGGGACGGTTGACGAATGATACAATTTACAATTGTAACTTTATAATGTATAAAATGTCGTAAATATATTTAAATAATAATAAAAGTTGTTCTTGCGTTGTTATTTTTTTTGGTTGAAAGTGTCAAGTGGCAGTTACTGCTGGACCTTTTATTTTTGGATAATCAGTCATAGGTATGTTAACACTTAAAAATACCATTATTGAATGGATGACAAGTTTTAATCTCAAAGTTTTTTTTTAATTCACTTTATTTTTTTTATTTTTAACCAAGAAAAATATGCTCTGTGTGGGTTATGCCAAATATACAGTAAAAATGAAATAAAACGATGGGATGAAAACTGTCATCATTTTCAAGTAAGCAAAATTCAAGGTAGAAAAATGATGTAAAATTATGTTTAGTTCCATAAGATTATTTAAGAATCTGTAAGAAATATAGATAATAATTTCAATATGATCATTTAAATTTTAAATAATTTGCAAACAGTGATTGCAAATTAAACAAACGTTATTCGCGGATATTTCGCGCAACTTAAGAAAACCCTATATTTCTACATTAATTTTTTTTAACCTAAAATCTCTTGTTTTATGTCTTATTTAATTATAATTTATTTAAATGATCATATTGGTGGTTAGGTAAACATATTTTGCTGGTAGTGATTGCCTTCACAAAAAGGAGAAATATTTCGCAAGTTAACTTCGTTTATATGTATTTTTCTAAAATGCTTAATATTTAAGTAAAGGTCTTATCCTAAAAAAAACAACTTCTAAAATATTTTTGTCTAAATTCTACTATTTTAAAATTCCTTAAGAAAAGATTTTATGAGAAATTCACTAATTTTCAAAGCTTTAAATTAGGAAAAATGACGTCTTATTATCCAATTCTGCCGCTTTTATTGTTACCACTATATTTACATTTGCTTAAAGAAATTAAAAACCAAACGTTTTTCTGTATACCTCAAATAATTTCATCTAAAAGTACGCACTTTTTTAAATTTAATTGTTACTTCATAATGGTGAAGGAGCCAGTCTCTTTGATTTTTCAGAATTGCAGATTTGATAATATGGGTATCATACAAATAAAACATTGTAACAATGTATTTTTATATCTTTTTTGATATATTCTTTATATTTAAATATATTTTATGAAATTTATTTTAATTTTTACCATTTTTTTAACTTTTAGTATAAAGTGTTAAAAGGATTCTAATTTTGTGTGGGTGCAGAATCACAGGCTAAATGGAGCCATATTTCTGGCTTTCTTCACACTAAAAAAGTGTGTATAGCCATCTTGTTTATTTTTTTCTTGTAGAATTGTAAAAAACACATAAGCAAATAAATTTAATTAAAATAAAAGAGATAAGACACAACATTAACAGAAATATAATTAAATTAATTCTGTTGTTACTTAAAATGAGTACGATATTGCGAGCGAAATTCTTTTTAAAAAAACGTTTAAAAATAATGTTTTAATTTGAATCAATTTTTTAAGTATTCTTTAGATTTTGCGGGAAAAAATCACAAGATAGCCCTGTTCAGTTGTCGTTAGATCAACTTGTATGTACTTTTATTAAAGTAAGCATTTTACGAAAAATATTTAGCAATAGAATAGAAAAAAATAATAACGTTGCCAAGTGTTTCTCCTCAAGTGTCGAGCATAAAACGCGATTATTTCTAGTCATTTAATCAGCTACATTCGAAACAGTGTTGCCAAAAGTGGATCGTACAACGGACATGTGTGTGTGTGCGACTCCCTACTGCCTTTCTACCAGCTGGTAAGTTTTTATTCAATCTTTTTCGCCTGTGGTAATTACCGAATAAACAGTTCGTTCTAAGGGTCCGAGGTTTGTCCAGACCCACACCTGTGTGAGCGGTGATAATCGGTCCGTAAAAATACCGTACCATCAGATTTTTGCACTTTGTGGACGGTATAATATGTTTCTTAAGGCTGTTCTACGTAGAGTTTTTATAAATTGGTATTTTAAAACGTAAAGAAAATTCAAAAAATGCTTAAACCTGGTTTTAATTTGAATTCTGCATTTTGCGTTCAGTATTAATAGTTTGGTCAAGAAGTGTGTTTTCTTGTTCAAAACAATTTTGTTAATGAACAATTGTCTAACTTATTGAAAAATTAACTTTAAGTTAATTTTTCAATGAAAATGAATTCTTTAAGGTGTTGTGATACACCAAAATGTTTTTGAAAATTTTAATTAATATTTAATATCCTAAAAAAATATTTAAGTGTGACCTACTCGATTTTGACGCCAAACGCGCAACTAAAAATGTCGCGCGCAGGCCCATTTTCAGCGTTAAATTAAAATTATAAATAATGGAGACAGAATTTTGGGAGTTAAGACTTTTTTATCGGAAATTTCCTCCTCTTCAAGGATCATTTTTGCAATTTCTGCAATCTTTCATGGTTTTTGAGTTAAACAATTGCAATTTTTATTGGCAGAAAAGATCCTCAAAACGACTTTTCTAGATTTGCATTCCGCGTCGAATGAGCTATTCCTCATATTTTTCAAAGTCTTTCTGACTATTTTTT
Organism: Listronotus oregonensis; assembly: GCA_019359885.1. Taxonomy (NCBI): domain Eukaryota; kingdom Metazoa; phylum Arthropoda; class Insecta; order Coleoptera; family Curculionidae; genus Listronotus; species Listronotus oregonensis. The sequence goes on from JAHBCN010018023.1 coordinate 11,242, forward strand.
TTAGAAAACACACTTCTCGACTGGACTATAATGCTGTTGCACTATCGTATGTGAAAATATAATATTATTTACATTGTAATGATATACCATAGCGAAAATGGAAAGCATACCCAATAATTAAATGAAAGTTGACACAACAGGATTCCATCTTTTTTTAGTAAATTATATAGCGGATGTTGGGTTCTTACGCATTTTTTTTTATTTTCTTGCAATGCATATAAATAACGAATATAGCAAGCATAGCAAATTCGCCAATATATTCATTTTGTTTATGAGCAAAAATATTTTAAATAATTTTAGAACAATTGCTAAAAACGCACAAATGATCTGATTTTATTTAAAAAAAACACCTTCAAAGCTTAAGATCTTTAGTATATTTAAAAAAAGCATTTGTCCAAGTTCCATATTCTGGGCATTACCCAATACGCAAAATTGACCATTTTTTTAAAAACCAACTTGGATTGCAAAATTATTGTTTAAAAATTATTGAACCAAATTAAAGCTAACAAATGGCAAGGTATTTTTATCATAACACAATATTTATTTGGCTGGTTTTGGTTCTCTAAAAATCCAAGGGTTCCAAAAAAATCACCTAAAAAAACTTGTCCTTTTTTGTCTATACTATCTTGTGGATTTGTTTTTTAATTTTAAAATTCTTGAATATTAAGTTAAAATATTGTATTTATTATCTAGACATTATTAAATGGCTAAATTTTTCTAAAAACATGTACTTTTAAACTAAATCGTCTTGTATCTCTAAACTGAATCGTTTACCGACACAATTTTTAATGTTTTTTTAATAATAAAGGTGTTTCATCGTCAGTCAAATTATGACATCAAAAAACTTGTCCGTCCTGTATATTTTTGAAGAAAAATAAATCTGTTTTGTAACAAATAATAAAAGAAAATGGCATTAACTTTTTTGTTAGATGCAGATCCCCATAGAAACCAAGTGTCTACTTAAAAGACAAATATAGTTGCCTTGCAACAAGATTTATTTATCCAATAATATATATATATATATATATATATATATATATATATATATATATATATATATATATATATATATATATATATATATATATATAAATATATATATATATATATATATATATATATATATATATATATATATATATATATATATAATATATATATATATATATAGATATATATATATATATATATATATAGCAAAAATTTAATGTTGGCTATGCAATGGTCAACAGTGGTAATAATAAATACTAACAATGACATAAGACAAACACAAAATAATGAGTTTTTAAATTTAAAAAAAAACATTTTTAATGAACTCTCTTCACTTCTCTCTGAAAATATTTTATTATGTTCGACTTATTGCTACAATATATATATATATATATATATATATATATATATATATATATATATATATATATATATATATATATATATATATATATATATAAATATATATATATATATATATATATATATATATATATATATATAATATATATATATATATATATATATATTATATATATTATATATATATATATATATATATATATATATATATATACAGTTATTGTAATAGGCGACAAATGAAGGTCCCGATTTAATTTTTTAATTCTAATCAAAACTAAATACTTTTTTAAATTTTTCTTCGTTTCAAATATTTTCATATATAATTTTGGCAAAAAAATTAATATTTGGGTATCTAATCTTATTGGGTTTAAATATTATTCATACGAAATCAAGTTTGACTGTTGTCACCACGTTATTAGACACTTTGTGCACTGCTTAATAATTATTATTATATTTAACTATGTAGAACGGCCTTAAAGAAACTGTAAATAATATTTATAAACATACACATTTATATAATTTTAAAGTTGGGATTTGTGCACGACATGCTAAGCTTAACGATCCGGTCTCCTAAATTGCAACGTCTATTGAACACGACATCTTCAAATACCAAAATTGATATCGTCGAATTTTCGTTATTATTGGTTGTTTTATAACTTGATTAATACTTATAACAAAAATCATGTTGTTATATCGTAACCTAAAATGAAAACGTCGAAATTTATATATTTGCCTTGAGTGAAATGCAAATCTTTATTTTAATTTTAAGAATTTTATTTAAAAAATGTATTTTTGTGCACTGAAAGAAATTTACAATATATAAGTTGGACAGGAATGAAATTCCAGGGTAAAATTATTGTATTCATTATAAAAAATTATGTAAAAATTATTTTGGATTAGATACAAATTTTACTTGGGGCAATTTACCAAAAATATTTCAGTGTACAAATAGTAGCTTTGTAACAGGTTTTTGATACTAAGTTTGTGTTGGCACTGCTTTTAATCTATTTCTTTTTATAATTAACTTGATTTCTACGCGATTTTAAAAAATACTTTTCTGCTTAAATGGCCTTAATTAGTTTTCGAAAATCCATTACAACTCGTCATTTTTTAAAGGAATTTCGGCCACAATTCTGATTTTTTTTTAAGTAACATTGAAGATGCTTCTGTCTGAGAAATATTGCTTTGAACCCAAAAAAAAAAAAAAAATATAATTTTATAATTTTTATATATATATATATATATATATATATATATATATATATATATATATATATATATATATATATATATATATATATATATATATATATATATATATCTATACACACTAAAATGAATTTGGTGCTGCGTTGACCATTTTTAACTATCCAGATTTGTGGTTTTTTAAATCTCTGCTTTATAAAATATATATATTAGATAAATGAGACCCTTTGTTTTAGTTCTTTATTGTTAAAAAATACTAATTGTAAACATTTTAAATAGTCAAATAAAAATAATCAAACACATCAGTTGGGGATTTGTCCAGTTTGTTTAAGATAATAAAATAACTAATTAACAACATTTTTTGGGTACCTAGAATTTTACTTAATGTTTCTTTAATACATGCTGAAAATTATAGAATTTTCAAAAAAAATTAAAACCTATTTGTGACACACTCTGTATATTTAAAAATCACACTCAATAACGTAAAATGTCACTGCAAACAAAAAAGTTCTTATAGCTATTTTCTAACTAATCTACAAATTTATAACCAAAACTATAATATTAATATCGAGATTAATATATATATTAAACTTTCTTACCTATACAATTTCAAAGTAGTTTTATTTTGCCGCACTCAGTGCAAAAAGGTGCACTTGCATGCGCAAAGTTTAACTTTGCGCACGATCGTAGGAAGTTATTTTTTGATATTAAATAATGAATTAAATTAATTAAATAATCAAATGTGACAATATTTTTGCGATTACCATGCCAATATTAATATATTTTCATGGGAATTTTTTCGCATTGACATTTTAAGTGTTCTAGTGTAAGTTCTAAGTATACAGGGTGTGTCATATTTTTTAAAAAATTTTCTAATAATATTTAATACCCTAAAAAATTATTTAGTGTGACGTACTTGGTTTTGACGCCAGGCGCGCAATCAAAAATGTCGCGCAGAGGCCCATTTTCAGCGTTAAATTAAAATTATAAATAATGGAGATAGAACACCGGAGTTGGGACTTTTTTATCGGAAATTTCCTCCTCTACAAGAATTTTTTTTGCAATTTTCGCTATCTCTTATGGTTTTTGAGTTATCATCAAAAATCGACAAGGTTTTTTTATTTCGTTTTTTGTTAATAACAATTGCAATTTTTATTGGCAGAAAAAATCCTCAAAACGCCTGTTTAAGATTTACATTTTTAAAAGTCTTCACGACTATACTATAAAAATGTATTAAAACTTACAAGGTTCTAGGTAAAGATAATTTCTTATCCATTTTAAAAACCTAAAACGAAATAAATAAAGAAACCTTTTTGCGTTTATCATAGATACAATCAAGTTTTATTTTTAGCTTTCAAGCTTCGATTAAAGCCATCTATAGTACCTTAAGATACAGCGCCAACACATTTCCGTAAATTTTTCAGCCATTTATTATCTAAAAACCTGTTAAAAACTACATTTCTCTCGTATTCACATTTGTGTTTGTTACTTTTAATGTGCAATGATAGTTTTGTTGTATAAAATACTTGTCGGTAAGTCCCAAAAGGAAAGAGATAAACCTGTATACCGAATACTTTAGTACAACTTGTTTTTAATCTTAGATTGGTCTATAAATTTTAAGAAAACCGAAAGGGATTTTGTTAAAGAGGAATTCGAACTAGGTTCGTAAGGCTATTCCGATAGCCAGGTCCACCGAAAAAACCTGTTTGTTACGAGGTACGACCGTTTCAACAAAAATTAATTTAAAATCCTTTTAGTTTATTTGATAGTGATATGTTTTAACCTTTAATCGGTATAACAGTTTGCATGATAGTCTTGGAGCTTAACTTATTTGCGTGGGATTTTTTGTTAAGGATCTTGAAGCGCTTCTTGCGATTTTAAAAATATTTTAAATTTATTTAAAATTACTTAAGCAATATTTTAAAAACAAGTAGCAAATGAATATTTTGTAAAAATTATACCTAAGAGGTTATATTTTGTAAAAATATTTAGGTATATTTTTACAAATAATTATTCTTTGGCATGTGATGCTTACTGAGTTTTGATTAAATGCTGTATTGCTTAAATTATGTTAAATAAAATATTAAAAAATTGTTTATAAATCACAAAAAGTGTTAATTCTTTCTTAGGAAAGGATCTGCTCCTTGCGAAAAGTTGTGTAGTATCTTAAGGTGGTGCGGTATGACTTTTGTAAAGTTATTAAACCAAAATAGCACCATATTTACTTTTTTTTGTTATTTTATTTCTAACTTCGAATTACATATACTCTTGTTTTAGTTTTTTCTAATACCATTTTTTTAAAAGGACTTTTTTTCTTTAGTCTGTTTGTTTTGACGGCGCATTTATGATAAAAATAGCTTAACTATGAGAAATCGAAATTTATATGACTTTTTAGCCATTTTTTAAAGTCCCGAAAATGATAATTTTTTAAGTTTTTCAATGAAATTTTTATTTTTCGCTTCTCAAATATATCGTCGTATTTTTTTTGGAAAAATACCCGAAAAAACAAACAATTTAAAAACTATATAATTATCTCCATTTTTCTTATTATTAGGAGAAATAGACAGTTTTTAATTTAACGAGAAAAAATCTTTAAACTTATCAGATCTAGGTGTTGTTTTTTTTTTTTTTTATTATTTTATAATTAAAAAAAAAAGAAGGATTATATATATATATATATATATATATATATATATATATATATATATATATATATATATATATATATATATATATATATATATATATATATATATATATATATATATATTATATAATATCCTTAAAACGATCAAATGAAAATTTCGTTACAAAACTTAAAAATTTACATTTTTTTTGATTTTTAAAGACGATCTAAATTTTGATTTTTTAAAATTAATCCTTTTTTAATATAAATTTCCGTAAAAAAAACGAAATAAAAAAACCTATTGGAATCTCAATTGTTTGATATTTTATAGTCAAAAATGGGGTGTTATATAAGTAGTATGAAAAAAGTTTTCAATAAAATTTACTTTACTTTTTTTTTAAATTATTGTATAGATGTGTTTAAGAAAACGTTTTCACCAACCATAATATGGAATTTCATCGTTTTTCCCAAAAACGAACATACCAGTGGTTTTTTGAAAAATAAAAAAAAACTTTTATTGCTGTTATACTCTTAAAATATAAATTAAATATATATAATATATTATCTTAAATTTTATATTTATTATTTTTTATAATTTTTTTTTATCTTTTTTTTTTTGAACAAATCTTAAAATGTTGGTTTATTAAAACTTAATTGGTTTAAAAATTATTAAAGTATTGGTAAATTTTAAAAAAAAAGTTTTTTAATAAATTTTCTTTTAGATATTTTACATAAACACAACTTTTCTTAACAAAAAAATCCACGTATTTCGCTCCCATTCTACAAAATATAGACAAAACTAAATCTATAATTTATTTTTATTTTTATGTTTTTTTTTGTGTAAAATGTATAAAATATTGTTATATATTATAGAAAAGATAATATCTTTGTGTATATTGTATTTTTATGAATGTCCAAAAATAAAAATAAAGTAAGACTGTTTATAAATTATTACCTTGTTTTATTTGTTTAAGATGTTTGTTTTTCAGGTGTTAAAATTAGCTGGTTATTTTTACGGATATAACTGGATTGGCATGACGGTTTTATATTGGAAGGTGACGTATTTTTTAAAATATAAGGACTAAAAAAAACGTTGGAAATCTTTAAATTTTTTAAAGGGGATAATTCCATTTTTTGCTTGGAATAAACATTTTGCTTTTTTGTAAAAAAAAAGAAAGGGCCTTAAA
>JAHBCN010018024.1:0-17563 GCA_019359885.1 Listronotus oregonensis
CAATTTAATTGGTTTGGAACTGTCTGCAATGCCTCCTAAACCTGGCTAACCAAAAAAAAGTTACACTTTCCTGGGTGCCAGGACACGGGAATACAGGGCAATGAAAATGCGACTCCCTGGCCAGGCAGGCTCCCCAGCAATGTTTGGGGCCCTCCCTTTTTTTTGGAATACAAAAGCCTCGGTTCTGGCTACATGACTCGGTGGATTAAACAAACATCGTCATACTGGAACCACTTCCCCAAGGAAAAAAAATTCAATGTTGGACTCACCATCAAAACATTGACAATGAACTACAAAACCCCCAAATGGAATCAGATTAGAATAGGACGGATTAATAACCGGACATCCCCCCTAAAAAAACATATGCACTATGGGCATCTATAAAAGAACCCATTTGCAGACTATGTGACGAAGAGGAAAAACACCTCCCTCATATATGACCCCCTGCACTTACATACGGAAACAAATAAAACCCCTCATGGTGGACATAACCACCGGGGGTAACAGAAAGAACAAAAAAGGCTCTCCCTGTTTAAACCTTTTAACGAAACTACCAAAGTAAACAACCCTGTAGGCTGCAGTGTCGAGGGGGAAAAAAACCTCAACTTTGTATTTCTTTATCAATCAATCAATCAATCAACCTTTCTTTTTTTTTAAAACTCAACGCAATTGTGTACAAAAAACCCCCATTACTACCTACTTGTACAAGCGAAAATATAAAAACCTTTAAACCCCAAAAAAAAAATAAAATTTAAAAATTTACTTTAAACCAGAAAGGGCCCCCTAACATTTCAAAAAAAAGTAATAATAATAAACAAATTTTTAAAAGATTAAAAAAAAGGGAAAATGTCGTCGCAGCCCGATAGAAAATTCATATGAAAAAAGGAAAAATACAACCTTTTTTTTCCATCGGGTGTTTAATTGCAGGTTGACTCCGAAAAGTCCTGCTATCGCTAAGCATCGAGTTGGTCACTTGACGGCATTCACTGGTTACGGGTTATGGATATCATAAAAGATGGAAAAAAAAGGCCGGGAGTAAATTAGACTAGCGAAAATCTCCATTAGGTGAAACCATTTCAAAAAAAACACTTTAAAAAAAATGTAAAAAAAATTCTAAGGTCAAAAAAATAAAACCTTTTATAATAATATTAAAACAGGTATTATTTGGGTTTTTGGGGATTCCGTGGCCTAACCCCAAAAAAAAACAATAGAAAAAAAAACAAATTGAATTTCCCCCTAAATGCGGTTTAAAATGGGTTTTTAAAAGCAGGAATAGTCACCCTGCGTTTTAAAAAATCAAAGGCACTTTTAAAAAAACCCCCAAAATTATAAATGTCTTGGATGAAATAGGATTAAAAAGTAAACAAAATGGAATCAAACGAACAAAAATTAAACATACCTGATTGTCGAATTCTCACTTAACCCCATTGATAATAACAAAAAATTTCCTTTGGTACGGCATAACTACCAAAGGAAATAAGGAAAAAAAAAAAGAACCTTTTTAAAGGTTTTTTTGTCAAGCGGACATTACCGCCAAGGCAACGGGGGGCCGGTGTTTCCCGGAATGTGGCTAAAGGGGCGAACCACCTCCATATAAAAACACTCCCAACATAACAATAATCGATAAACCACTGAGATTTTGATTAAGAGAGTTTCCCCAATTTTAAAAAAATAACTTTAGAAAAATCGGCAAATTTTTTGTAAATAATTAATAAGTTAACAAAACTAATATGAAAAACAAACTTGTAGCTTTACACTACAATTTTCCCTTTTCCCCGTGACTCCAGAACAAAGGTGTCTCCAATATCGAAACCAAGGCGGTCTTCTTTCCCAAGCGGAATACCTTTTTTCGAACTGCTCCATAAAATAGTTGGCTATGACAGGGCTTAACGGACTTATACTAGTCAGTTTTTCGTAAAAATGATCGTTCCTTGGAAAACTATTTCAGGCAAGTTGAAAAAAGGGGAACAATGCATTCGGAAAATTTTCCTTTATTGTTCTATGGGGCCCGTTTTCTACCATGGTGGGAAAAAGGCACAGCGTAAAAAAGACAAGAATGTCTTCCGGGTTGCCTTGCTGTTTCTTTTTTGTCGATGGTTTTTGTCCTTTTTGTCTGTTTGTCCAAGTAAGGTTCATTCCCCGTTAAATATTTGGTAGCTTAGGTGGGTGACCCGATGGCGCTGACAATCGGTCTTAACGGGGCATTTTGGTTTTTTGGGGGGTCCGTAGATTTTGGGGGGAGGGTTAGATTTTTTAGTTTTCTTTGCATAGGCTCTTTGTTTTTTTGGGAAAAAAAAAAAAAATTCGCGATTTCATTTTTTATGACTTTATTTAAATAGATGTAACAAAACAAAATTCACATTCCCATTGCTATCTTTTCTGTTTATTAAGACAATGTTATTAGATTAACACACCCAAGTTTCGTCTTTGAGCCGCATCATCAACTTGGTTTTTTTAAATACGGTCCAGGATTTTTTTATTGTGGATTTTAAGAGCTTTTAGGATCCAAAACCAATGATTTTTTTTAAATGTTCATAATAATGGCAATTTCCATAAGAAATAATGTGTTAGAGAGAGACAGATAATAGATTTTTAGTAGAAAAACATTAAAATAATTTGTCCGAATAAGTGTAATACTTAATTAAAAATTCAGGACCCTATTTAAAAAACAAGGTTGAAAAATTCTATAAACATGGGTTGTGGAAATGCACAGTTTTCAAGATACAGGGTGATAACTTTTTAAAAAAATATTAATTTTTTATTAATATTTAAAAAATATATACTCGATTCTTTTCAAATTTGGCAATATTATTTTTTGTATTAAGAGGCTAATTTGGCCATAAATAGATTAAAATTATAAGGTCCAGTGGCGTCCCGGGGGCATCTTAGCGAATAAAATTAACAAAAAAATGTACGCCACTGCCTTTTTTGCAACTTTAATATTGGTTGCTTGATTAGGCGTCTAAAAATACAACTTCTTTACCTTTTGTATTTTTTTCGTATCTTACTTCGTTTTCGAGAAAAAAAAAATAAAAACGGTTTTATTGCAGGTCAATGGACAAAATTGGTTTATTAATTTTTGCTAAAAAAATCACAGGTGTCCTGGAAACCAAAAAATTAAAAACATTTCTAGGAAAAAGTTTTAGTGCAACAACAGCTACAACAAATGTTGGAAATGTCCACCATCCATTTCTGTACACCTTCTCACTCGACGAATCATTGAACGACGAACTCGAGCTAAAATTCGAGGTCTATTTCTCACTTCTTCGCAAACATTTACAATTTTATTTAAAACAGATTATAGGCCCCTAATTTGTTTCTTATCTACTTTACAATATATACACCATCTTTATTCTTGAATGATTCATATATTTTCGTAAAACTTTTTAATATAAATTATTATAATTTAATGTAGAAAATAAGCAAATAGATATTTTAGTAACTAACTAATAAAACTAAGTCCTACCTGCGTGATTCATACCATCGATGAGAAGTCAGATGTACCGGTGTCTGCGGTTCCAAAACTGAAAATATTCCTTTGTTTTCAGCAGATTTAGGATCGGTCATACTGAAAAGAAAGAATATTTTAACTTAAAATTACCCATAACAAAAAAAATAATAATAATAAATGGTTAAACTTTTACATATTGGCATAATTATATATAACAATAAATTGTTTTTCATAGCCACCTATCATTTTTATTCAATGGTATTACTATTAAAATACATGCAAAAATGAGTTTTCAACGAATAACTTTTAATGTGTTAGGAATTTCGGTAGGGTTATAATTAGATAAATGTTTGTTTTAATTCTACATCTAACGACCTAAAAATATACAGGAGCTCGTATTTAAAATAAGCAAAAATAAAAGTGCTTCCAAATTTGAAGAGAGTTTGACACTAAATTTTGGACACCCTGTACAGTTCGAATTAACCAAACATGACATAAGCGACTGATATAACCCTACTTAATAAGTTCGTTGTTTAATTCTATTAATCAAGCCCAATGGGTATTTTTATTCATTTTTAAATACAATGGTGCACAACAGTTTTTTATATTTTATTTTTTCTCTGAAATTACTGAACCGATGTTGACAAAATTTTATAGGAAGATAGTTGACTACAAGAGGTACCTAAATATATAAAAAAATACACAGTGTTCCATTTAAAAAAAATGCACCATCGTGATGTCACACTTTTGCGACACCCTGTATAATAAAAAAATTATTTTTCTGAAATGCACCGTAGGTTAAAATTAACGTCTGCAGTGAATAATAAAAGAGCTACATAAGACGGAGGTGAGCTGCAGGACCCTGTATATATATATATATATATATATATATATATATATATATATATATATATATATATATATATATATATATATATATGTATCCATAATTACTTATCTTTACATGTAAACATTATTGTAGGTAGTGATAATACAAATTTTACGATTAAGTTATGCAGTAGTTCTTTAATACCTAGTAAAATTTTGTTGTTTAAAAAAAACATCAAGCGCGATTTTTTTTACAAATTTAACTGGTCCGCGGGCCAAAAAAGTTTAAGAACATCTGGACTATAAGATTAATAAAACATATTGTATATAAACAGGTGTTTACCTTTCTTCGTCACTTAGTAAATTATTGATGATTCATGATGAATTTACTAGTCTACACAAACCAAAAGAATATACAAAGACTGGGTCAGTATTTTATTATAATATTATTGCCCGATACCAATATCTAATCCAGTTTGTTACAATCAAAACTGGAAAGAGGCATTAGCAAACTACATGCAATACCCATTATTGTTCTATAAAATTAATGCAGTTAACTTGTCTATTTACTATCAATAATAAGCAATGACTAAAAACACCACGCGTACATATAATATACTGTAAGTTGTATTTTTATTAGAGCACCAGATTTATATTAATAAATAAACAAAGTTTCACTCAAATCGGTGTTATACAGGGCAAATTATAATTAAATTGTTTGAAATCGCTACCAGTAAAGTGACCCTAATTTAAGAGGAAATTGTATTAAGAAAAAGTTGTTTAGAATTAAAAGTTAGGCTGGAATCCTAATAAATCAAGTAGTGCAGCTTTTTAATGTTAAATACCCGCAAACACATTTAGCAAAGACAACAGCCAGAATATTACAAAACTTTAAAGAACTGGAAGTATTACCTAACCCAAAGAAAAACGTATGAGGATAATAAATAACTTAAATTAAATTTTAAGCAAACAATACAATAAGTACATTAAATTATTAATTATAAATTATTCAACGTAGCTTCCTCCGTTTTCAACGCATCTTTCAATCAGTCTTCTGAATTTTCTGTAACTATTTTGAATATGGGCTAGTGCGGTATTCTTTCTTTCAAAACATCCTGATTTTTGGGAAGTTGCTCGGCATAAACCAGGTTCTTAAAGAATGACCCCATAAAAAGTAATCTAATATTGAGAGGTCTGGTGACCTAGCGGGCCAATGAATAGGTCCAAACCTGCCAATACATTTGTTACCAAAAGATTCGTTTATCTATTCAGTAACAATCTGCGTCGAATGCGCTGGACAACCATCTTGCTGAAAGTAAACCGACGTCCTTTGATCAAGGGGAAGATTTTCGAGGAAATTATTACGGAACCATTCAGCAGTTCCAAATATTTATTTTGATTAAGCTATCCATCGATAAAATATGGTGCAATAATGCCATGTTGCCACGAAATAGCACACCATACATTTACATTTTTGAAGTATCCGATGGGACTGGATACGAAAACCAGGATTTTCTGAAGCCCATTGCCTACAATTTTTAAAGGGGGAAACAACCCCATTTGTACAAAAGGGATTCGTCAGCAAAAATATTGTCTCTGTAAAATTAATGATTTTGAAATTTTTTTTCCCTAACAGCAAAAAAAATCAAGACGGTAGGTTCCCCGTGTGACTTTTTTTTGTTTAAAAGCTTTAAATTTTAGCTTGGAAGATTCTTTGCAGCTCAGATTTGCTTATATTCTTTTTTCCCAAGGAAGTTTAAAAGGGTATGGAAGCCCAATACTGTAGAACAAAATTGTCCAGGCGTGCAGGGCAGCGGGAATAGGGGGTTTTGGCCCCCGGGGTTTTTCCAATGAATAGAAGGTCAGAGCCGGACTTTAAAACTCTTTGTTACTATCTAAAAAATTGACATCAAATGTCAAATTCAAGCATTCACTATTTTTTGCACGAAATTGTTGGTTATTAAACGATATACCATAAAAATTTAAAATTATTGTGTAATATTGGATTTTATATCATCTGATATAATATGGAAAGAATAGATGGCGCCACTCTACAGCCTTCTATTTAAATGGTCGATTTTTTTTTGGGGTTTTGTATTTTTACCAAAAATCTTTGTAAATAAATAAAAACACGTTTTTTTAAAAAAAATTTCAAACAAGATAGTTTTGTACTTACCCCCAATTTTGTAATAAAAAAACAAGATAGTTTAAATAAGTTTAATCAACCAAAATTCTAGTTGTACTTTAAAAAAATGAAATTTTTTTAATGCTTTTTAGGCATATACTTTTTACTAATAACAAACATTAATGAGACAGAATAACAGTGGTTAAAAATGCTTAGTAACCTTTGGTACCTAGGTATCCATTGTAACAGTATCCGTTAAATATTATGTCGCGAGCTTAAAAAGTTGATAATATAAGTTTAAGAAACCAAAAATCTAATTTTTTTTAAAAAATACAGAAAAAGCAAAAAGGAACTTTAACATAAAATTGTTTTTTTTTATTCAATTAGAGAGACCTGTATATAGTAAAATTTGCCTGGTCTGCCCAGTAATTAATAATTTTGATACTTTAAAAGAATGTACTAAATTATTAAATGAAATAAAATTCCCCTAAATGAAAACCTTTTTCTTTTTAATAATCCAAGAAATACACAAACATTGTGGGGATAGTTAAGATTACCTTACTTTTCTCACTGCTATTTCCTATAAATTTTTTTTTTCTATAATTCATAATTGTATATTATTATTTATTTTTACCTAACGTTATGTCTCATAAAACAGTAATTTAAAATAAGAAATATTAAAAACTTACCAAAGTAAAAAAAGCCGAGTATGTTACCCTTAGATTTGCAAGACAAAACCTACAACCTCTAGTCATTTTGTTACGATATTATAAGTAACAAACAATAAACACAAAATTATAGTCACAATTTAATAAACACTAATCACTAAAATAAGAAGGTTTTGATAAACCCCAAAAAAAACGTCTGCAACCACAAAATATAATCATACAAACCAAAACAATCGAAACTAATACGGCTCTCAAAAAGTATAATGTGTTGCCTAACTACACACTGATTTATCAGTGTGGGCAACACTTAAATTATTTGGGGAATTTTTGTTATCGCGCAAAATCGGCGGGGCCAACTCTGACAGTTATTTTCATATTGGGCTGGACATTTTTTGATCTAATGGGCCATAGCATTGGGCTTCCATACACCTTTAAACTTCCGGTTTTCCGTTGTCTCTTTCTAAGAGAAAGTCTTGGATTTAAATTTAACTGAGTTCAGAGCTCTTACTGTAGGGGCATCATTATCATCATACGTTTTTTTTTTTTCTTTGTGTAAAGTACACTTTCAGTTCTAAAAAATTTTGTAATAATTCTTTTGGCTGTTGTCTTTGCTAACTGTGTATGCGTATATTTGACATTAAAAAGCGTACTACTTGATTTATTGCTTTTTTCCTATATAACATTGGACGACATAAATCTTCTGTTCTAATGCTAAGGCCATGACTCGTTTTGTAACAAATTTTCAATTTCGCGCAACAATGTCAAATAATGCCATGTCAATGTCATTCGACTCCTGTGTTGGTCTTTAAAGTAGAAATTAATAATTACTTAAGAAAAAATGATACAATTCTTTAATATTATTAAATTTGAAATTAGAACACCATAAATTGAAATTCTAGCCTTTTAATTTTAAACAACTTTTTCTTAATAAATTTTCTCTATCTCTTCAATTAGGGTCACTTTACTGGTAGCGATTTCCAACAATTTAGTTATATCATAAATTTTTTTTCCTTACGGACCACCTATCCTGGGATACACTGTATATTGCCCTTCTTCTTTTGCTAGGGGAACAAAATGGCATTTGCTAAATTAAAATCCGTCAAAAATATTGCAAAATCACGATTTTTCCAAGCTTTTTCGCTCCTAACTTGCCTTGTATTCAACGCAGAAATCCCAAGGAAGATTAAAAGGGGTATGGAAGCCCAATACTGAGAACAAAATTTCCAGGCGTGCAGGGCAGCGAGAATAGGGGGGTTTGGGCCCCCCGAAATTTGCGCAATGAATAGTAGGTCAGTGCCGGATTCCATAATTCTTTGTTACTATCTATAAAATTGACATCATCAAATGTCAAATTCCAACATTCACTTTTTTTTTTTTTTTGCACAAAATTGTTGGTTATTAAAGGATACTACTATAGAATATTTAAAATTATTGTGTAATATTAGATTTTATATCATCTGATATAATATGGAAAGAATAGATGGGGCCCTTTACTGCCTTCTATTTAAATGGTCAATATTTTTGGAAGTTTTGTTTACCAAAAATCTTTGTAAATAAATAAAAACACGATTTTTTAAAATAAATTTCAAACATTTTATGATAGTATTATGTACTTATCACCCCAAATTTTTGACAAAAGAAGGGCAAGATTGTGTAAATGAGTTTAATCTAATCCTAAGATTATGGTTGTACATTAAAAAGTGAAAATTTTTATAACTGCTTTTTAGGCATATACTTTTCACTAATAACAAACATTCATGAAAGAATAACAGTGGTTAAAAAAGTTTAGTAACCTTTGGTATCTATATCCAGTAACAGTATCCGTTAAATATTATGTGTGTACAGTATGTCGAGCTTAAAAAAATTGATAATGCAATTTAAAAAACCAAAAATCTAATTTTTTTTTAAACAAATGGTATTGTCTTGAAAGTTGCCTCCCCTCCGATTTTTATCAAATTTGGATAATGTTTTTGGGGGCTGATTCAAATCGAAAAAAAATCAAGCATTTCCGGTCTTCATCTAAAGTTGTTTAACAAACCCTTTTTTTTCATATTTCCCCCTTTTTTTTTTAAACCAATTTTTGATTTTTCACTAAAGTGGCACACGATATTTTATAAACACCTTTTAAAACCTTGTATTTTTATTTTTTTTTCATTTTTTTTCCATTAAATTGCGAACTTTTAAGTTAAAAGGGGGCACCATTTTGCTTAAAAAAAAAAATTGTAAAAAAGGTGAAAAAAAATTAAAAAAAAAAATTTTTAAAAGGTGTTTTGTTTTGTGCCAAAAAAATCAAGGGAAAAAAAAGGAATTAAAAAAAGGGGAGTTTTTTTTTTGATGCTCAAAAAACAAACATTGCCGTTTTTTTTTTTGATTTGTAATCAGCGCCCCAAAATACCTCCCAAAAAATTTATTTCCTTTCATTCAATTAGAGGGACCTGTATATATTAAAATTTGCCTGCCCGTAATCAATAATTTTGATCCTTTAAAAAAAGTGTACTAAATTATTAAATAAAAAAAAATACCTAAATGTAAACCTTTTTTTTTTAATAATCCCCAGAAAAACAAAATTGTGGAAATCACCCAAAAGAAGTTAAAATTGCCTTACTTTTTTCACTAATATTTCCTATGAAATTTTCATTTTTATTATTCATAATTGATATATTTTTATTTATTCGGTTTCCTAACGTTCGTCTTTAAAAAGCACCAATTTAAATATAAAAAAAACTTACCTAAAGTTAAAATAACGGGATTTACCCCAAATTTCAAGAAAAAAACCTACAACCTCTAGTCATTTTGTTACGATATTATAAGTAACAAACAAAAACACAAAATTATAGTCACAATTTAATAAACACTAATCAATAAAATACGAAGGTATTGATCAATCAAAAAACGGTACTCCGGCCCCATAAAATTATAATGTGTTTAACTTCACACTGATTTATCAGTGTAATAGGCAACACTTTAAATTATTTGTGGAATTTTTGTTATTGCGCAGAATCGGCGGGGCCAACCCTGACAGTGATTTTCATACTGGGCTGGATATTTTTTGATCGAATGGGCCATAGCATTTGGCTTCCATACACCTTTAAACTTCCTTTAGAAATCCTCATAGCCGCTTGTTTTAAAGCTTAAATCAAGCTTTTAAAATGGGCCATGTAATAAATATTATTAGAAAAAGTTACAGCCTTTTGAACACGTTATTTTTAAAAACATCGTAATTTGTTTATAAGCATTTTCAACTGAGAAATATATGAAATATAACTGATTAAAATGTGTAAAAAGATTTTTGTGTTCAAAACGAATATTTTGAAACTACTGAATGTCATTTTAAGATGAGCGAAGGATTTTCAAAAATATTTGCTACTCGGTAAAAAATTCTAGTTAATTTTGAAATTAATGTAATTAATAATTTAAAGGATGACGAATTGATATTGACTAATAGTCTTATAGACCGAGCGCTAGCGGCAGAAAAAAGACACCGATTTTTTACAGGCTGCCTTTGATAGGGTGATATTTATACCACAAGCTATAGATAGATGCACCTATTAAGTTCCGCCGGGTTTCTTCATATATAAACATTAACTTTAATTAGCAAAAAAAGAAGATTCTTAAACAACTTTTTACAGTCTGCCAATTGTTGAAGCATAAGGCATAGATTGCCAAATCCACAAAAAAGTTGCAGGCAGACGGTTTTTCTTCAGTACAAGAGTAAACATACCAATGCTAGTTCGCAAAAAAAACGTGTAACTAAAAACACTTTTTTAATCTGCCAAGCACAATTTAGACTAATGTGTGCATGAGATTGACGAATTTTCACAAGGCAGACTGTTTCTCGAATTTAAAAAGATGCATAAAAGTTAATTAACATATTTTTCAAGAAAACAATTTTTTGTTTGCCTATTGAATAAATAACAATTTTTACAATAAATATTTCATATTAAATTATTAACATACTAATTCAAAAGTTTAAAGTGTAGGTAGACGGGTTAAACTTGTAAAAACTTATATTTTAAAATTTTTACAGTCTGCCATTGTTTTTAAACAATGTTTAGGGTAATAAATAAACAAACTATTGAATGGCAGACGATTTGTAATGGTAGTTTAAAAATGATTATTTATTAACGTAAGTTGAAAATAATAATTTATTTATTTAAAAACCCGTAAAAAAATGTTTTTTTAAACGTTTGTCACATAAAAAAACCTCCTGATTGGTCAAGTTTATAACGACGTCACCTGCTTGTTTGCCTACTTGCGCCTACTTGTGATATATTAGGTTTCGAAACCGTTTTAATAAGATTTTCTTATATTATTCATTGTTGTTGTGTGATTTTTTGCAACATTTTACAAATTCTGTCAAGTACTTTTACCAGGCCAACTATTTTGTAAAAGCAAACAGCAGAAACCTGAGGAGGTTCGGGGTTCGATTCCACTCCAACCTTTTTTTTTTTTTTAAATTTTAAAAATCTTTAAAATACTTTTCAAATAAATTTTAAATATATATTTAGGTATGTTTGTTAAATTAATTTTTTTCATTTTCATGCATGCAAAAAATCGTAGTGCACCTAACTTTACCTGACCCCTCAATCTTACGTTACCTGCCTACCGCGCGATTCTATAATATTCAAAGTTTCAATTAACGCTAGATGTACCATTATAAATCGTCTGCCATTCAATAGTTTGTTTATTTACTAACAAACATTGTTGGGATACAATAGCCGACTGTAAAAAATCGTTAAAAGTCTTACTTTTATTTTGCAAATTAAAAATAGTTTTGCAGTTATATGTATACATCGTATTAGGCTGCCATTTGTTTTATTCAATATTGTGAACTGTTAAGTTTATTTTCAAATAACTTTTAGTCTGTAAAAATTGTTCTGAAATATCTCAAAAATTTGTTAAATAACTTTTATGTATCTTTTTAAAAATCGGAAAAAGTCTGCCTTGTGAAATTCGTCAATCTCATGCACACATTAGTCTAAATTGTGCTTGGCAGACTGTAAAAAAGTGTTTTTAGTTACACGATTTTTTTTGAACTAGCATTAGTATGCTTTACTTTTGTACTGGAGAAAACCGACTGCCTGCAACTTTTTTGTGGATTTGGCAATCTAGCGTTATGCTTCAACAATTGGCAGACTGTAAAAAGTTGACTTACGAAGCTTCTTTTTTTGCTAATTTAAGTTAATGTTTATATATGAAGTAACACGTTGCGGAACTTAATAGGTGCATCTATCTATAGCTTGTGGCTATAAATATCACCCGTATCAAAGGCAGCCTGCAAAAATCGGTCTCTTTCTTCTGCCGCGAGCGCTCGGTCTATTACCGTTTGTGCAATTTAATCAAGAACTCACCCATATTGCCCACACTTTTTGGAAAACAACATGTAGATTACACTCATAGAAACATCACTTCAAAATGAGTCTTCGACAGAATTGATACCATTTAACATAAACAGAAGAAGATTTTACTTATCGGACATGACGCCGATTTCCATACGGAAATTTCTGGGGCGCTGATCACAAATCTAAAATCAGTTTTTGTCGACAACCTTTGGCTTTTAAGTTATGAGACCAATCCCAAAACTCTTTCTTCTTGAAACTAATTACCATCAAATGGAAACATACACTGATTCGGCACTTTACAATATTTTATTGTCTATTTTAAGTAAAAATTACCTTTAATTAATCCTAGTGATGAGCAAAGCAAGACCAAGACCAAGACCGGGCTAGTCTTGGTCTTGGTCTTGGTCTCAAGTCTGGTCTTGGTCTTGGTCTTGGCCTCAAAGAAGGTCTTGGTCTTGGTCTTGCACCACCCGGTCTTGGTCTTGGTCTTGCTGCAAGAGTCTTGCTGGTCTTGCTTTTTTTTTGGTAGTTATAATTTAAACTAAGCAATCTTAAATAAGAAATAATTTTTTTTTTAATACTTACAAATAAATAAAAATGGAGACTATATTTTTTGCTTTAAAATTTTAAAATATACCAATTTTAACCGTACATGTACATTTAAATTATTTGATTAAAAAGGATATTTTAAATGTAGGGGTTTATTTATTTATTTATAGCGCTTCATTTTAGTTAAAGGAAATATTTAAATTTTCTTTGAAGAAGCATATAAAATTACAATACTGAGTACTCTGAGAGCAGAAAAAAACTTTTAATTTCAACCAGATGTGAAATTTCCATGAAAATGATTCTGATATGTAAACATTGGTTTCTAATTAAAAAAAAAATGTATTTAGGAAACTTTTCAGTTCAAATAAACTTTCTATGTTCAAATTAGTCAAACATTGGCCGTACAAAGTTTGTACAAATACTTTATAAACATTCTGCATATATAAGGAGGCTCGATAGTGCGACAAAGATCGATATATCCGAAACCGTTCATAATGGTAACTGAATATACAAAAATTATAGAAAAAAGGGAGTAAAATGTAAAATTATTTTTTATTTCAGAATTTTCCAAAAAATCCACTACCACTCAAGAAAACTTCCTTATTTTTAGCTTTTAACCTAAAATAGAAAAAATTATAGCAAATAATTCATTTAAAAAAATCGCTTCCCTGTATTTTATGCTGGAAATTCTTGAACTGTCATATAGGTACAATATCGACGTAGATGGTTTTTTATATATCATTTTAGGTTTTGACAAAAATGACGTCATCATTATACTTTTGGCATTGTTTTTGACTTTTCCGTCTAAACCGGAGTGAAATTTAAAATTGTAAAAAATTAAAAGTATTCCCACATAAAGACAAATATATTTTTTATTAAACCAGTACTTTTACATTTATATCTTAGTTTAAAGGAGCAATCTAATGATGCCACTTCTACATGTGGCACAAAAATAATGTTATCCTGGATTTTGGAAACTTTTGATCCAGTAAGTGGCATCCCTAGATACCAATTAAAAACATTAGGAATAGGTAGTATTTTCAGCTTCTATAACTTTTGTACTCTTAGTTTTTCTGTCGTAAACGGTTTTGGAGATATTGAGCTTTGTCGGACCATTGAGTCACAATCTTATTATTTTTGAAACATGTTTCTGAATCTACTAGTTATCGTTTTTAGATAATTTTATTAAAAAAATGAAGTGATCGATTTAATTATTATTTTTTATTAAAAAAAAAACTTACTCATAAAATAATCGCCTTTTTAGGCAGTTCTCGACACATTTTTTGTCAGTTGTATGAAATATCTGTATATTGAATATAAAAATTGAATATTATAATTTAAAAAAAAAATGACAAAAGTGCAAGAGTCTTGCACCCTCGGTCTTGGTCTTGGTCTTGGTCTTGCATACCCCGGTCTTGGTCTTGGTCTTGAAACGAGAAGGGTTTGGTCTTGGTCCTGCAAGACAAGACCAAGACCCAGACCAAGCCGGTCTCGCTCATCACTAATTAATCCAGTTTTCTTTACGTTGTAGGAATATATGTTGTAGAACGAATGCCCAATTCATATTTAAGTTTATTAACATAAAACAATATGTATTTGTTTAAGGTGCTTTTTACTTAAAATAGGCAATTTTTTGGGCTTTTAATATGGAAGTTCAATTTTATGTTTCCATTTGATGGTAATCAGTTTAAAGAATTTTGAAAAAGTGTCCATTTTAAGGTCTAATTGAAGGCCTCACAACTCAAAAACCAGTTGTTAATTCAAGACGCAACAAAAACCCATTGTAAAAAAATAAAATCGGCTTCATATCCAATAAGTAAAATTTTACCTAAAAGTTTATTTCCAAATCATAACTTTTGTTATTATTAACACTTTTTATAAAAATTGCATAACAAATAATACGTCACTGATATTTTGCATAATATCAAATTTTTGTCTTTGATATCACTATTTATAAAAATTAGGGTAATTATGTGGAAGTGGGATCTACCTTATTTTTGGCTATCGAAAGAATAAAATATCGAACTTTTTTTTCGTTTTTTTTTTCGGCGCATTAATGATCAACTATGAGAAATTGAGATTTTTATTACTTTTGAGCCACTCTTAAAATGATTCATTTTTAAGGTAATTAAGAGAGATTGAATCTCTAGACTCCGTCCAGTAGAGTTCAGATGAGATGTCATTGAAATGTCAACCTCAATACTGTCTATTTTATGACAAAAAGTAACACGCGAGTCACCGGAAACCGTTACCATATCCTATACTGCGAAATATTATATATATATATATATATATATATATATATATATATATATATATATATATATATATATATATATATATATATATATATATACAGTAAAGCGCAGAGCACTGCGTAGGACGATCCTGACGATTTTGATTACCTTAAAAACCCGCACGTTGCTTATCGATCTTTTTCCAGCGAACAATTCAATACGTTTTGTTCTTTAGTTCGAACGGGCACAATAGTTGTACTGGTCGATTATTTGGACCAAAAAATTTTTTTTAATAATAGTTATTAATAATGGATGTTTACGAACTGGAAGACAAAATTCAAATTATTGAATGAAATCACCGTGGAAACCTGTAAGGGGAATTATTTAATAATTTATTTCTAAACCGACTCCCACGATTTCCCTATTTACCGAGTCATTAAAAACTTTCTGACATTTGGTTGTTTAACCCAAGAAAAATAAACATAATAGTGCCTCAGAAAAAAAAAACAAAAGGGAAATGAAAGAAAAGGTAGTGGCAAGTGTTATTAAAAACCCACAGTTTCCATTAATACAATTGCAGAAAAGGTTTTTTTGAGCAGAAGATCATGGAAAGAGTGCTGAAAAAATTTTATACCGATCCTCAAAGTAAGAAAACCAATGAAATTTTCCCTGATGATCATTTTAGACGAAGGCAATTTTTTGAAACTGTTGTGAAAAAAAAATGAAAATTTTATAAGAAACATTGTTTTTACTGATGAATCGACATTTTCACTTCATGGTCTCACCCAACGATTTTTTTCTCTGAGGTCCGTAAAACTTTTAAATTTTGGTTTCCAGGAGGTGGGTAATATTCTACAAGAATTGCAATTACAAATTGGGAATTTAGGATTTTACCCAACATTCTAGCAAATGTCAGAAGGCGTTTTTATGACAATCTTGGTTTTGTTTGGCTCGAAGGTGGTTTATTTAATCATCTTTGATAACTTGAAAAAGAGTTTTTTTTTATTCTATGAATGCACATTAAATTATTTTTTTTAAAATATCTTCTACCCATTATTTATTTGAGAAAATTATTTTATTTTATTAGGAAAACGTTTGGTTTTTAAGCAGCAAACGTTGGGTCCCGTAAGCAACTAATTTGAAATTTATGACTGATAAAAACAGATAAGTGGTTGAGTAGTGCCCTGCTACTTGCCTATAAACACTGCATCCTCTTACTGAAAATAAAAACGTAGTAAACAACTAAACTGGACAGATAATTTTCTTTTCACCGCACTCCCCACCTTAACCAAAAATGCGCCACGTGAGAAAACGAGGCGGAAGTTGAGATGCAAGCCACAAAAATTATTGGTATTTTAGAATTGACATCCAAAATTGTCCAGGAGCCTCCTATGTTCGCAGTACGGTTTTTTTGTTTTTTTTATATATATATATATATATATATATATATATATATATATATATATATATATATATATATATATATATATATATATATATATATATATATATATATATATATATATATACATATATATATATTTCATTAGACAGTGCTCTTTTGGTTTTTTAAAATACTCAGTAAAAAGTCGTAAAAACAAAATTGAATTTTCAGTTTTTCTCCGAATATCTCCGAAAGTAATCGGAATTTTTAAATTTCTTTCAAAAAGCCTTTGAGATAAAAATGGGCAGTTTCCTTAAATTAAACAAAATCTATCTCTTATATTTACGAGATAGCAAGCAATGCTAATTTGTAACACCCTTTATATATATATATATATATATATATATATATATATATATATATATATATATATATATATGTATATATATATATATATATATATATATATATATATATATATATATATATATATATATATATATATATATATATATATATATGACCACGATTTTGTTTTTGTAAAAGGGCTCCAGCTTTTTCTTCCTATTTCAATGTTGCCAGGATGGAAAAAAAGTTCATAAAGTTTTTGCCGACATTTATTTTTTTGTGACAATTTCCCCCTAAAGAACAAAGCAAAAAAAAAAATATTATTACTGATTATAAAACCCCCTTTTTAAAATTTCCAAAAATCAGAATCAGTGCAGGTTAGTGGTCCAAAGAAAAACCTTTTTGGGAAAAATTAGTGTTGGGAAACCCGCAAACTCTGTTTTTAAGTATCTTGACTGACACTACTGACAGACCATTGTTGGCGTTAGGGTATTTGGTTTTTGGGTGTTTTTTTGGAAAAGTTTTTGGGATCAAATTATGTTTGAAAAAAGAACCTTTCAAGCTTAAAACAGTTTTTTTAAATACTTTTCATATTTCGAGTTTTAAAAGGGAAGTTTTAAATTTTTTTATT
>JAHBCN010018025.1:0-17587 GCA_019359885.1 Listronotus oregonensis
AAAAGGAAATTTTTATCATTTATTTTAAATAAAAAAAGTTTAAAAAAATATTTTTGTTTTTTATATGATTTTTTTATTAAAAATAGGCCGTTTTTTTCCCGGTTAAACTCATCTGACACCTTAGAATAACAAATTGACGACATGGCGACAATAAGAAACACACTAATAAGGGGATTAAATATCTTAAGTTTATTATAAAGTAAGTCAAACATTCAGAAAACAAACAATAAAATACACATCAAAACACGGCATCCTTTGATTCTAACGTGTATTTAACTTCGCAGAAAGCGGTAAGTAGGGTAATAAAATTCAAAGGCCAATTTAAAAGGGAATTAGGGTCCTTTTAAATATATGGCGGAATAAATCGAAAAGAATTTAAACCTCCCCGGCTTAAGGGCCAATTAGGTAAATAAACGCGTTGGCACGTGACTCCCTTTAAGCAGCGGTGGATAAAAATATAGATTTTAATAAAATTTGAATAACATGGCCACGGGAAAAACCTCAATAAAAAATTATAAAGGGTAAACATTATTTGCATGTTCTACTGAGAGAACTTATTAACAATCTTTTTTGGCGATGAGTATTATTAACGTATACAAAATCATGCATTAAGGTATAGTCTGTCTCAAAGTATATCGTTATGGCTTTTGACGGACCATACCCCAATAAACCTTTAACGATTTTATTACCTATTGTTATTGGGTAAACCCATTTGTTTATAAGGACAGGGGTGGGCCAGGTATTTCTTGAGTATTAACCATTAGGCATATAAATATTTTGGCTAATATTTTAGTGGCAGTGTAAATAACCGTTTTTACTGTGCGTTTCGAAAAAGTTGTTTTACGAGAATATAACTATGTCGCGTCGAAATCATTTGTCATTAGATGCAAAACAGGTTGTGAAAAATGTGTATGAAACTTTAATCAGTAGAGGTCTAATTAAACAAGAAGCTTTAAAAGAAACCTGTCTACTACAAAAACTCCAATATCATCGCCATCAGGACCTAATTAGAAGGAAAATATATTGTTTTTATGAAAGCGGAGTTATTCCTACCTTGGATAAACTGAAAAAGAAGCTAGCCGAAGACGAAACCAATATAAATATTAGCCGTGCCACCCTCCATAGAGTTGTTTGTAGAATGGGATTTAAATACCGCAAAATAGAAAAAAATAGTAATGGAATCAAGAGATTGGAGATTTAATTACCTTCAGGAAATTAAAAGATATAGGTTAGAAAACAGATCCATAATTTACCTTGATGAAACATGGTTCGATACACACGACACAGTATCAACGATGGGTTGATTCCAGTCGAAACTGTCAGACGAAAGCACCATCAAATAAAGGAAAACGCATTACCACAATACACGCTTGTTCAGAAGACGGATTTGTCCCAAACTGTTTGCTGTTGTCTGCAAAGAATATTAAGGATTCTAGCTTGGATTATCATGAGGATACAAGTGCAGAACTTTTTGAAAACTGGTTTCAAAATTATCTTTGTCATGGATAACGCAAGCTACCACAGCCGTCTGCTGCCGATATTTATTTTGAATTCAGTTAAAGTTCAGAGTTCAGTTAAAACCGCAACTTTTGGAAGTTCAAGATTCATATGCAATTAAAAAACAATATGTATGTAATAATTTGGCTGAACAGGCTGGGCATACTGTCTTACGTCTTCCTCCGTATCACTGTATGTTTAACCCCATGAGCATTTGTGGAACCAAGTAAAATCAAAGATCAGAGCAGAAAATGTTACACCTACTTTAAGTCCCAGTGTAATAAATTTGATAAAAAATGTAATTACTAACATACCAGTTGAGAGCTGGAAAAATTCACAACAGCACATTATAAAAATTGAGGACTCTCACATTTCTATCCAAAAACATGGATTGCACCACTTAAGGAGTACATGACTCTTCGGAAAAATATAGAGGATGGAAGGCTTTTCATGCAAATAAGATATGGAAAAATTACTAAACAATGTATTGGGCACAACACTGTAAGTCAGTTTCCAAAAAAAATTGCAGCTTTTCTGAAACTGCCCAATATTTAAAATTTTACTGGTCACTGTTTGAGAAGAACAGCGGCTACTTTGCTCGCAGACAATGGTGGCGACTTCATGCAAATTAAACGGTTAGAGGGCTGGAAATCTAGCACAGTAGCTGAGGGATACATAGATGGTTCTGCCGCTACTCAAGTTAATACTGCAAAATTGATTTTAAAGCCAAGCTCAAACTCTACTTTTACTTCAAATAATCATGAAATAAATCTTTAAAAAAAAATTTCAGAAGGGTTTTGAACATAGCAGTGGCTCCCAATAATCTAAGTAATAATTAATTTAAAAATAAAATAAAAGTTGTTTTTTTTTTTTTATATAAAATCAATGCCTGTAAAATTTAATTAAAAAATAAAAAAAATTTATTGTCTTTTTTGCTAACAGTGTGAACGTATTGGGAAGCGTATGTTCGTTTTCCTATACCTTTTTTGAAATATCAATATTTAATGAAATTAAAAAAAAAAATTCTTTCCAACCGGGGGGAAAAGTGACATTTCCCCACCCGGGGGAAAGTAGAAGTCAAAAAAAGTCACTTTTTTCCTCTCAAAATAGGGAAATGTCATTTTACAGCATGGTTGTAAATAAAAACTCTTTTAAAGAGGCCCAGTTCATCAAAATCGGTTAAGCGGGTATTTAATTTTTTTTAAAGTCAGTTCCTCCCCCCCCCATATTTACAGATTGAGAAAAAAAATTTAAAAAAAAAAGTTTTCTTATTTTACATAGTTTGTTATAACTTAATATGGCATATTTTTAAATAATCCGTGTTTTTAATTTTGTTCTTAGTTTTACGCCCTCTAGCGGTGAAATTAGAAACTTGAAAATTATTTTTAGCATTTTCTCGAGGCTAGTTTTAATATAAATATTTTTTTCCGAAAGCTATGCCATGAAGGGTTCTCGAGATATCGCCGGAGAACGACCTTATCAGGACACCCTGTACATAGTGTACATATTGCTTGCGTCAGGCTAGAACTTGGCCTGCCGCACTAGCTTGATCCCTTTAAATTTTGTTATTCTAATTTACTGAATTATTTTTACATTTTTAAAATGTGAAATATCAGTAAAAGTTACGACAATTCCGTAGAAAAAGTAGAAACTCTATAGATGCGTAAAGAGATATTGCGACCGACAGTTTGAAATTTATCGGAGGGTAAGTTTTTGCCCTCTCAGAAAATTGAAAGTTTACAATGGAGTTGGAAGTTTCCAAACCGGAAGTTGTGTGTCTGAGTTTCTAGTTGGCGTGTTTACATTTATGTAACATCGTCTTTGTGGTTTGTTTTTGCTCTTCAACTGTTTTTGTCGTCGTCTGATAAAGTAAGTTGATGAAACTCCGGGTAATTGTATTTCAAATTGTTTTTGCTAGTCGTGTTGGGATTGTGTATGTTTTGCAGCAAAATAATATAACTAAATTTTCGGGTTGCCAACTCAATATAAAGGGTGGTTTTGAAATTATCGTTTAAAACTTAAGGGCACTGTAATGTATGTCCTTAATATGCAAAATGTATAAACACATACAGGGTTTTGCATCGAGGCCTGGACAGGCCGCTGTTTGACTCTACCTGTCCATGCCATCTTAATTGTTCACGTCGAATCTAAAAATCAGGGCCGTAGCCAGGAAGGGATTCAGGGTGTTAAAACTCCCCCTAATATTGTAGGATCTACGTTCGTCGCACTGCAGCATGGAGGCTAAAGACAAGGAGGACCATCTCTTATGGCAGTTTGGCTCAAAAAGTGGCCCCAGAATAGCATTAAATAAAAAGGCGCTGTTGTAGCTGTGGGTATGGTGTAAACCAATGACCGCACTATATAAAGTGAAGTTTAAAAACGGTCCTCCAGAGTACAACGCTATCTTAATTTACTGCAATTTGAGAGCCATTTTTTAAACACAAAGATGGTCCTCCTTGTCTTTAGTCTCCATGCACTGCAGTCAGATACACGCATTGAAATCCACGTTTGTCAAATAGCAAAGAGGTGATCAGTGCAAATATTTAAAAGCATCCCAAAATTCAAGAATGGGTAACAATAAATCTGCGCTGTCTGTAGGGCATTCCTTATCTTTTTTCCGCAATTTAAAATATAATTGTAATGTTCCAGAGTTATTAAAATAGTTATTTACCTAACAAGTGCGGAAAATGATACTTTTTCGCACGCGACGGCAGTTACACGAGTAAGCCGTCAAGGGTGGAAAAGACACTTTCCGTACGTGTTAGGTACAACATTTTTTCTACGAGTGTGTGGAAAAAGTCAAACTTAACAACCATTAGATAATATTTATTTTTACCATTACTACTTATTATTATTAACAACATTAATCGTAAAAGAACAGTTGGTAGCATTTTGCAAATGAATCGCAGGGGCAAGTTGTTGTGCGTAAGTTGGAGGAGATTGCCGTTGAGGTGCAATTGAACCGGTCGTCGTTGCAGATAACAGAGACACATTGTTGCTTGCTAGAAGACGGTACAATGGGCCTTGAATGAGTTTTGCTGTGTTCAAAGGTAGATGAATTTTGTTTGATAAGTCCTTCTTAAAACTTGTAGAGCTTTCTAGGTAGCCTTCTGCAACAAAATTTATGACTTCCAACCTCCAAGTCTTTTAATATTCGTTATGCCTTCACCAGAATTAGCTAACATTGTAGCTGAGGAACGGCGAAAGCTATGTCCGTGTAAAGTCTGGGTTAAGACGTAAATAGGCAGCTATTTCAGAGGGCATCTTGCCAAAAGTATTTATTCCTATGCACTGGACAGTACAAGCCAACTTTTTGTAATTAACAAAAAATCTTCGGTGTGGTGTTTCGGGCTTTCGTAAACGGGAATACTTTCTATACAAAGCTAGATATTATTTTTCATTTTCAATTTCCTCGGAAATGACAAAACTTCGGCTAGAATGGTTTTTGGAGTCTGAATATTTACAATTAAAAGATTCCCCTTATCGTCAATATCATCAATGCTAATTTTCATCAAATCTTCTTGACGAGACGCACCAGCTAGTCCGAAAATTGTAGCTACCTTCATCGCTAGATAGACATCATTTGGAGCATCATTAATAAATTTTGCTATTTCATCTTTCGAGAAAATTTTGGAATTTTTGGGTCTAAATCCCACATTTTGCTTCTTCAAAAATGATCTAACTTTGAAATATTTGCTTAAATCCATGTTTTTTTCTATCTTAATGACACTTTTTAACATGGAATACCTTGACCATAAGGTATTGGGTTTACATGTTTTAGCAAGTGCCGCGAAATATGCCATAAAAACTTCTTCTTTCATAATTTTGATTTTTTTCTCGCCACACCAGCTTGTAAATGCTATATATTCTTTCTCGTACCTGTGCCTCGACTTGGACGGCAACAAATCTAAATTTGCTATTTCGGCTGCTTTGAGAATGGATTCAGGTAATTCCTCGTCAGAAGACTCCATGGGAAACTTTTTTTATTCAAAATCGTCGATACTGATCAGAATGTACTAAAGACACTTTTATAATTATCGATGACTTTTAATGACTTTAATCTTTTATAATATGTATAAAAATATATATATATAAAGATCTGACAAGCAAGTTTAATATATACCAGGATGTTTGAAACAATGTTATTAAAACAATATTAATTTTTAGTGAATATTTCGTTGATTTTACACTTAATTTGTATAAATAAAAGAATACTATGCCAATAATAGAATTATTATACTAAGTCAAACTTCAGAATTAAAAACATTTTAAGTACCTGTTTAAGTGGGAAATTTGCAAGGGTTCTTTTCCGTATAGTGGGAAAATTGACATTTTCCCAAACTAAATTGCGTGCGGAAAGCTCTTTCCCAGCTAGTAAAAAAAAAACATACGGCACAAAAAGAATAAAACTAAGTACAGAATCGCCATTGACAATGTTTTGATAATTATTGCGAACGAAATTGTCAAAATTTTAGATAACGATATACGTAATAAAAAAAATAATAATAAAAAAAGTTTCTAGCAGAGCGTGGTTTCGATCCACGGACCTCTGGGTTATGGGCCCAGCACGCTTCCACTGCGCCACTCTGCTTCATATAAATTTTTCTTGACACGACGTTTTTAAACATGGACACACCAAAATATACCTGGCCTCTTCATTTTTGAAACAATTTAAATAATTTTGGGTAATAACTTTATGTTTTACCTATATTATTTAGTTACTTCTTAAAGTAAATATACACCACTTTTAAAAAAATGAATCGAATCGCTTTTAAAATGCTCCAAAAAATTGTTTTTTTAAGCATAACTCCTTCAGTTCTTGTTATAAAAAGTTCTTTAAAAAACCATTTGGTTGGTTTTTTAAGAGCTATAAGATCCTATATATAAAAACTGTTAAAATCCTTACTTAGGGGGGTGAGTTTAAAGGGCAGAAACAAGGTAGTGCTCGTCTATACACACGCGTTTTAAACGTTTATATCTCACCTAATTTTAGTCATACAGTAAATTTCAAAAAAGTAAAATATTTGTAATTTAAAAAGCTACAATTTGATACTCTAGTAATTTTTACGTATCTCCCTTGGTTTTTAAGTTATTTTGAAAAAAAGGTCATTTTTTATTAAAATTCTGAAATTTGACTTTCACTTGCAGCTCCATTTTTTTCAAAAGTTATCAATTTAAATCAGTTACAACTTTAGAATGTATTTATAATACATAAATAAAGTAAAATGAAAAAGGGCTACGACTCATTTTAATAAGGGTGGTAGCTAGGGTTGTTTTCGAAGATTTTTGCACTCAAAAAATTTTGGTCTAACCTTATTTTAATCATAACTTACTCAATTTTTATGATATACAGGGTGCCACAGATTCGAGTGCATGCATGGGGATCTCGGAAACCGTAAAAGATACGAAGTCGGTTAAATTATGGCAAAGTTGCCATTTAGTGCCTAACAACATGCCTATTGAAAAGTTGTAAAATTCCGAGTACTTCCGGAGATATCTGGAAAAACGGAAATTTGCGATTTCGTTTTATTTTTTCTGGCGTTATTTAAAGAGATAGAGAAAAACAAAAGACACTTTCTTGTGGCCACTTTTTAAGCTCTACAAAACAACGTTGAGAGATTTTCCATACGACGTTTCGTTTTCGTTAAACCATCATCAACTTTATTTTTAAACACGACACTCAATTGTTTATTGCATTTTTTGAAGTAGTTATAATCCCATTTATAATGATGTATAATAGTTAATATTTTTCTGTTAAATAAACATATTTTCCATAAGAGACAATGAGTTAGACAAGGAGCACATCATTTCTTATAGGGGCGTTCCATATTTGTTCATAAATATTAAGTGTAAAAATGTATTATCATTAAATTGTAATTGGGATAATAAGAGCTTCAAAAAATTAAATAAAAGCCGAGTCCGTATTTAAAAAATAAGTTGATGATGGTTTAACGAAAACTAAACTTCGTACGGAAAATCTCTCAACATTGCGTAGAGCTTAAAAGTGGCCACAGAAAGTTGTCTTTTTCATATCTCTTTAAATAAGTCAGAAAAAATAAAAAAAAATCGGAAATTGCTTTTCCAGAATCTCGGAAGTATCGAATGTTAACTAACTAGGATATTGTTAGGCACTAAAGAACTTTGCCATTTAACTTCGATCTCTACGGTTTCGAGATCTACACTCGAATCTGATGCACTTATACTATTAAAAAATAAAAATAAATGTCTTTGCAAATGCTTTAAAAAAGTTAATATTTATTTTCCTCAAAAAATACGTAGATTTTGCGTTATTTGCCTTTGAAACTGTGAAATTTTGTGTTTGATGAATAACAGCTAACTTTTAACAAACCACAACTTGGTTTGTATTGGTCCCACAGCCAGATAAAATGCATACTTATCGATTAAAAACGTTGATTTTATCGACGAAAAACTCCGACTTTCAATCGCGAATAGCTCGCATAATTTAGATTTTGATTCTTGGACTATTGCCTACCTACTGTCAAATTTCAAGTCATACTATGCATTTTGAAAAAATTGAGAAGCAAAATGGTGTTTCAGCACGCCTGTTTCTGAAGTAAATAAACAATTATATATTATTATTTTATTAAATGAATTTTTCTCCAGCGCGACAGCAATAACAAAGTGTTTTGCAGTAACCCTGTATACTCTACAAAAATAAACCTAATTCAATCACCAAGTCTTACAACTCCTGCTAATTCTGCTAATCCTGGTTTTTATCGGTATCCTCCAATGTAGCAGTACAATGGCCTTTTGTTTGGGAACTTTTTTTATCCAGTGCTTTTTTCGCAGAGCAATAAAAGTGCCCCGAGCTACTCGGTTTTTTTCCGTAATTTAATTAATTAATTAATTGACTAATTGGGATAACTTTTTTTGTGTTTGTTTAGATTTTTAAAGAAAGGAAATGAAGTAAGTGGATTGAAGGGACAAATTAGGAAGGGAGATTAAAAACAAAATAAAAAAGTTTTGGGACAAAGAATAGAGAAGCTTATATGTACAGGGTGTCCCAAATTCGAGCCTCATGAGGTCGGTTGAAGGAAGGCTAGTTGTACAGGGTGATCAGTTAAGGGTAGCGAGCGGCCATATCTCATAAGATATTGGTCGTATAGATTTGAGAAAAAAAAATCATAATAAAAGTCGCCAAGAGAAATTGCTGGAAATTATTTTCGAGTTTGTCAAACGTCCGCTAGAGGGCGTAACAACCAACACCAATTAGAAAAATGGGATTTTTATAGAAATTTGTCTAATGAAAGTATATCGATGATATCATTTTCATATTTACTGACCATTTCCTACATTTTTTGTCTAAGACGTTTTGTTCTATCTATCAAAATAAAGCAGTGGGGGAAGTTCAATTGTTTTTTTAAACAAACCAAGATTTCTCCCGTTTCTTTTGACCGATTTTAGCAAACTTAGGCTCATGTGAAAGAGCATAATTTGCACTACAAAACGCTTATTTGGTTTTGAATTTTTGACTTTTACTGTCGCCGCTAGATGGCGTTAACTGAAATGGTAGCAAATTTTTGAGTTTTTTCAAAAAAAACAAATGTAATGGTATATTAATTTTTATATATTTTAAAAGAGGATAAATTTCTCTATAATTTAATGAAAATAATTTATTATCTACCTTTTTTTGAACCGTTGATATTGACCAAAATATAATTTTATTACATTAAAAAATGGCACGCCACTGTTTTTTATCAAAATAAAAATCAGTTTTGTAATCGCTTATTAGTTGCTAACAAAAAGAACCTCTTGACTTTTTTCGTTAGACAAACGGTTTTGGATTGAAAAAATAAAATAAGTTTACATACTGTTTACAATGATAATTATAAGGTAACAGTATGTAAACCTATTTTATTTTTTTAATCCAAAACCGTTTGTCTAACGAAAAAAAGTCAAGAGTTCTTTTGTTAGCAACTAATAAGCGATAACAAAACTGATTTTTATTTTGATAAAAAACAGTGGCGTGCAAGTAATAAAATTATATTTTGGTCAATATCAACGGTTCAAAAAAAGGTAGATAATAAATTATTTTCATTAAATTATAGAGAAATTTATCCTCTTTTAAAATATATAAAAATTAATATACCATTACATTTGTTTTTTTAAACTCAAAAATTTGCTACCTTTCAGTTAACGCCATCTAGCGGCGACAGCAAAATCAAAAATTCAAAACCAAATAATCGTTTTGTATTGCAAATTATGCTCTTTTATATGAGCCTAAGTTTGCTAAAATCGGTCAAAAGAAACGGGAGAAATCTTGGTTTGTTAAAAACAATTGAACTTCCCCACCGCTTTTTTTGATAGATAGAACAAAACGTTTTAGACAAAAAATGTAGGAAATGGTCAGTAAATATGAAAATGATATAATCGATATACTTTCATTAGACAAAATTCTATAAAAATCCCATTTTTCTACTTGGTGTTGATTGTAACGCCCTCTAGCGGACGTTTGACAAACTCGAAAATAATTTCCAGCAATTTCTCTTGGGGACTTTTATTATGATTTTTTTTTCTCAAATCTATACGACCAATATCTTATGAGATATGGCCGCTCGCTACCCTTAACTGATCACCCTGTACGTTTTATATACCCGTCATGTACAAATAATTTATAGTCTGTCTCAAAGTATACCGTGTTAGCTCTTGCCTTCATTTATGGATTATACCTGCCGACAGCAATAAAACTGCGGATCGGTAGGTATTAAAGGACAGAACATTAGGGACGGACTCAATAACATAAAGATTTATAATTTATTGTTTATTTAGGTAAGTATAATCTTAAAATTACATAAGGAAATTAAATATATGCAAAGTTTTAATAAATTTATAACTGCATTATCTATACATAATTACATTTTTAATCTAAATATCTAAATCTAATTCTGTTTTACTATCAGAGTCATCATTGAGATTAATTACAATAGGATTTATGTTGTTTTGGATAGAAATGTAAGAGTTCTCAATTTTTATAATGTGCTGTAGTGAATTTTTCCAGCTCTCAACTGGTATGTTAGTAATTAAATTTTTTATCAAATTTATAACACTGGGACTTAAAGTAGGTGTAACATTTTCTGCTCTGATCTTTGATTTTACTTGGTTCCACACATGCTCTTTCGGGTTAAACATACAGTGATACGGAGGAAGCCGTAAGACAGTATGCCCAGCCTGTTCAGCCAAATTATCACATTCATATTGTTTTTTAATTGCATATGAATTTAGGAGTTCCAAAAGATGCGTTTTTTTGTAACTGAGTTCAAAATAAATATCATTTTCTAACAAATATTCCTGGATTTCAATTTTTGAACTTGATGAAGCTGGTGCTTTGTGTAGCAGACGGCGGTGGTAGCTTGCGTTATCCATGACAATAACACTGTTGTTTGGAATATTTTTCAAAAGATAATTTTGAAACCAGTTTTCAAAAAGTTCTGCACTTGTATCCTCATGATAATCCAAGCTAGAATCCATAATATTCTTTGCAGACAACAGCAAGCAGTTTGGGACAAATCCGTCTTCTGAACCAGCGTGTATTATGGTAATGCATTTTCCTTTATTTGAAGGTGCTTTCGTCTGACAGTTTTGACTGGAATCAACCCATCCTTTGGATACTGTGTCGTATGTATCGAACCATGTTTCTCCATCTCCAAGTGCGTAATCTGTGCGATTCCATTACTACTTGTCTTTTGTCTATTTTGCGGTATTTAAATCCCATTTTACAAACAACTCTATGGAGGGTGGCACGGCTAATATTTATATTGGTTTCGTATTCGTCTAGCTTCTTTTTCAGTTTATCCAAGGTGGGAATAACTCCGCTTTATAAAGACAATATATTTTTCCTTCTTATTAGGTCCTGATCACTATTGTCTATACGGTGAGATTGAAAATCACTACGTTTTTTTCTTTTGTTCAATTCTTCACTAATAATAATATAAGGAATATTATTATATCGATGATATTGGAGTTTTTGTAAGTAGACAGGTTTCTTTTAAAGCTTCTTGTTTAATTAGACCTCTACTGATTAAAGTTTCATACACATTTTCCACAACTTGCTTTGCATCTAATGACAAATGATTTCGACGCGACATAGTTATATTCTCGTAAAACAACTTTTTCGAAACGCACAGTAAAAACGGTTATTCAACACTGCCACTAAAATATTAGCCAAAATATTTATATGCCTAATGGTTAATACTCAAGAAATACCTGGCCCACCTCTGCCCTTATGAATAAATGGGTTTACCCAATAACAATAGGTAATAAAATCGGTTTATTGGAGTATGGTCCGTCAAAAGCCATAACGATATACTTTGAGACAGACTATACCAACAGGACAATTGCCCAATTCATACCGCTTACGCCGTGCGTGGCTGGTTCCAAGACCAAAACATCGAAGTGCTACCCTGGCCGGCGAACAGCCCCAACCTGAACCTCATTGAAAATCTTTGGGGACGGTTGGTCTAGATAGTATGCCAACATAATTGGAGGCCCAAAAATTCGGATGAACTCTTAAGCGCTATCTCAAATGCGTGGGATCGATGAAGAATACTGTCGAAATTTAGCGCATTCAATGCCACGTCGATTGTAAATGGTTATCGAAAAAAATGGAGCTGCCATTAAATATTAGCTTTTAATTACATTAAAACTTGTCTATAACGGCCACCATAAAAGTAAGAATAATTGACCAGTATTGCCAGGTAACAGTTGTTCAACCATTCAAGGCTACAAAATTTTCCACTTTTAAATTACTTGCTGCCTCAAGTGCTTTTTGCTTAATTAAGGATCCAGATATTGAAACATTTTTACCTCTTGCTTTGCAGAAGCAATTGCTAAACGACTTGATCTACTGCCAATCCTCTCGACTTCTGGAACTTTCTCTTTTGTCCTAAATTAACACCTTTAAACATTCGATTTAGTTTAGCTTTATTACTGATAATATCATTTATTTTTAATTTTGCAACACCAAACTTTTTAGCCACTTTTCGCGAACTCAAAACGTACTTGTCACTTTTCGCGATAACATATTTTTTCCTTCAGTGACAAACGATTTCGTTTTGGGGACATGATTAAACACTTTTCGATTCCGAACACGATACCTTTATTCTTATCGATTTAAGACACAACTAAAAATATATGTAAAGATAATCCTTTCAAGCCACTAATACTATTTAAACCTGGCCATAAATATTATTGTTGGGTATTTTCACCTTTAAAATTTGTAGAAGACAACCATAAAAATATTAAAATACAAATTAGCCCAAAGAATTTCCGGCCAATATAAGAAGATTGATTTACCTGAAATAGGTTATAAAAATTGAGATTTGTTTGGCCGTGCCTGTTTTATAGGGGTGTCCATTATCTAAGGGTTTTTTATACGGGATTTCCTATAAAGCAGATTTTTGTTAGCTTGAAAGTGGCTGATAACACAGGTGGCCGATATAAAAAGGTATCCGTTAACACAAGTTTTAGTGTACTTTTTTTTTTAATTTGTTTCAAAATAAATTATTTTTTGTCCTAAGTAACCATTTTTCTATTGGTAATATAAGCTACTGTAATATAAAGTACTCTCCCGTAAACAATAAAAATTCCTACACCACAATTAACAGATCGCGAACCTGTTATAATATAACTAATTTATGCACTAAGAAAAAAAAACGTTTTTGCTTTATCTATGTACGCCTTTTATCTGCAGTGTACATAATATTTGGAAACACTCTGTATACTTGTTTAAAACACTTATGTATATGGTATTTTAGGTGATTATTAAAATTGAAAAAAAACATATGTAGTCTGGGGCCGTGCCCCTTGACTTGACCGGATCCATTCTCAGTTTCGTGGCCCTCTCCATTGCCCTGAAGGTAAATAACGGATTAAAGGAATGCACACACTGACGCGAATTAAATCGCCGCGATAACCAAGCGAATATTTCGCGACATAGGCGATAACAAAATTCGCCTCTCCTATCACATTTGCGCGAATATTTCGCCACATAGGCAGTCATAACATTTAAGCAAAAATTTTACAAGATACTTTTTTTCTTTTGATATATGGAAGGATGGATTCTTCAAGCTCTAAAGAAGAAGCAATACTATCATTGGCTGGTTTAGAAGATGAGAAAATTGAAAGGTAAGGCATTCTAATCATTTTTTGTTAATAGCTATTTTCCCAATAAGTGCGGGAAGAAAAAATTGGTTGAAAACTGATAAAAAGCATCTATTACTTTTTGTGCTAAAGTTGGTGTATTGTTTTTTTTTTTTTGGAAAAAAGCTGTGGACACATGACATAAATTTGGAAAGAGAAAAAAAAAGGCGAATTTCATACACTAATGCCACAACTGCGACTAGATAAAAAGCGTTTTATAAATATTTTAGAATGGACATTACTTGTTTCGATGATATATTATACCAATAAAAGAAGACCTCAAAAAACAATATACCAATTTACGAAAACCTATTTCAGCAGAAGAAAGACTAGCCATTACCACAGATTATCTATATGCCATTACTTTAAGGTAAGTTGTATATTTTTGTTTTAAAAAAATCTACAAGTTTGTTTTATAAGGATTTAAAATTGTTAAATAATTAGCGGCTGAATTTTATAATTTTCATAGCCTAAATCGTATTAAATCGGATATTTCTTCACAAACTCTATTAATATTTCAGTAAAATCCATCTTAAATTCGCAACGAAAACGACAAAAAACGCGGCTGGTCGCGAAAGAAATAAAATCGCTGGAGTTTCGTTATCGCCAAGCGAAATTTTCGCGCCAGTATGTTGCTCTTCGTATACGCCGAAGAACTTTAGTCGACGAATATTTCGCGAGGCGA
The DNA here is from genome assembly GCA_019359885.1 of Listronotus oregonensis. Lineage (NCBI taxonomy): Eukaryota > Metazoa > Arthropoda > Insecta > Coleoptera > Curculionidae > Listronotus > Listronotus oregonensis. The sequence goes on from JAHBCN010018025.1 coordinate 14,342, forward strand.
AAATTTCGCCGTTGCCCCGAATTATTCGCGTCAGTGTGTGCATTCTTTAACTCTGTTGCACAGCATAACCTTATCTGGTAAATCTCAAATAGCTGTCAAAATGTGTGACAATCAACATCAACCAAAAACTGAAAAGGTAAAGGTTTTTATTCGCATTCGACCTTTGAATTCTTCTGACGAGTGTAGTAATTTAACAGTAATCAACAATAATCAAATTAACTTTTCTAAATGTGGAATCCTAACCAAAGATTCAAAAACTTTTAACTTTTGCAGAGTTTTTGACGAAGCAGCACTCAACTTGAAATTTACCAGATCGTAGGATCTCCTTTGGTAAACCAAGCCTTGAACGGCTACAATGGGACAATTTTTGCCTATGGACAGTCTGGTACCGGCAAAACTTTTACCATGTTGGGCAATGCTACTAAACCCGACCTAAAAGGTATTATCCCTAATGTTTTCTCTCACATTTTTACTCAAATAGCTTCAGCTGATCAGAGCACTTCATTCGCAATTACAGTAACCTTTCTAGAGATCTACAACGAAGAAGTGAGGGATCTCTTAAGCACTTCCCAGAAAAAACTAGAAGTCAGAGAAAACCCAAATATTGGAGTATATGTTAAAGATCTATCCGGTGTGACAGTGGAATCTCTGGATCAGGTTCTGGCTATCATAGTCAGAGGAACAAAAATAGATCATTAGGATCCACCAAATTAAATGAGCAGAGCTCTAGGTCCCATGCTATTTTTACTGTTCTTGTAGAAGCGAAGCATGAAGATGGCTCCAGAACCTTTGGCAAATTAAATCTAGTAGATCTAGCTGGGTCTGAGAAAGTTTCCAAGAGTTTTGCAACTGGAGATCGCCTGAGGGAAGCTGGTAAAATCAATCTATCCCTTAGTGTTTTAAGCAATGTAATTTCAGCGTTAGTTGATGGGAAGACAAATCATATTCCTTATAGGAATTCTAAGCTAACAAGGCTACTCCAAGATTCCTTGGGTGGCACTTCTTTGACCTCCATGATAGCCACCATAAGTCATAAGCAAGAATTTGTCGAGGAAACTTGTTACACCTTAATGTATGCAGACAGAGTGCAAAACGTTACTAACTGCGTAAAGAAAAATGAAGAGAACAGGAGCGTACTTAAGAGTTTTGAGGAGAAAATTAATGAGTTGCAGAAAGAGTTAGATGAGCTGAATCAGAAAGAAAAGGTAACTGTAAAGAAGGAGAGTAGTAAGAGGAAGTTCCATGTAAAGGAAGATGACAAGGACTTAACAGCAATTCAAGAGGTAAAAAATGAGCTTCTAGATAAGTTAGATGCAATTCAAAGAAAAATTTTAGTTGGAGGTGAAAATATTCTTGAAAAAGCCCAAATGCAACGTATTTTATTGGAGCACAGTGAACAAAAACTAAAAATGCTAGACAATTCGCAACAAATGCTAGAAGATGTGTTTAAAAACACTATGCAAGAAAAGAAACATTTCGAGCGAAAAAGCTTGTCACTTCAAGAGGAAGACAAACTTTTGGATTTTCAAATAGAAGAAGCAGAAAGAAAACTTGCCAAAGCAAAGAATATACTGTTAAAAAAAGAAAACGAGTATCAGAATGAAATAAGCAGCTTGCTATATACAAACAAATGTTTAGCGAAAGATATGGGGCTGGTGAATTATGTGCTTGGTAAATCTATACCCAAGGAGCATTTGGAAAAAATTAAAAATAATATTGTTTTGGATAATGACTTAGAGGAGTATAGATTGAGGTTTGTTCCGTACTGTGGAAACAATTTAAAGAAAATTAGCAAAGAAATTGGTCGTGGCCCAAAGTGAAGATTGAAACAAAAAATCGGTATCGAAAGTATCCTAGAGAATGTAACAGTGATAATGAAATTAGCTTTTTAGAATAATAAAGTAAAATTATATACCCTTTAATTGCTATTTTATCTATTTACATTGATTTTTATCTTCATTTTGTCGACAGCAATCCTATAGTATTGGTATTATAATTACCTATTATCCATATTTTTTTTTATCTTGGGACAGTCCACGAAGGCTGATGCCTAAGTACTAACGTACCGTGGGTGTCTAAAGTGTGGTAAGAGGGAGTTTGTTTACAAGGGACTTAAATATTTGGAGATTGGGAGGAGAAGGAAAAACTTTAGCGGGCAGCAGGTTCCATAGTCTTAAAGGGATAAAGGAAAGAAGAAAGTTTGGGGCCTCTCTAACTGAACTGTAAAAGGATGCCTAAAAGTTGCACTACTTGTTGCTCTATTGAGAGCTGCCAAAGAAGGAATTATACTGGCTAACTCCTCTACAAACTGAACAAGATTTTTTGTGCCCCAATCCAAGATAAGTTTAAAGTCTTGTGAAAGAAAAATCTGCATTGACCTGCGCTTGTTTTCCAAATCAGAATTACATGGTGGCTTAAGAAATTGAATACTAGAGTGGAGGGTACCTGTCGTCAGCAAATCTATGAATGGGATTAATTATGGAAGAGAGAAGATCGTTAATGTTTAGAAGACACAGCGTGGACACTGAGCCCTGGTGCACCCCAACATTAATTTGGTAGAAGAGCTGGTATACGTCAATTAGAAAGGAAATTGGAGAGCCAAGAGCAAAGCTTAGTGAAGACCGTAAGAAGGAAGTTTGCTAAGAAGCCCGTCCAGAACTGATCGAAAGCTTTAGATATGTTAAGAGCAACGATCTGGGATTCACCAAGAAACTCGAAGGACTTGTTTCAGTTGTGTGAGACAATGAAAAGAAGATTAGCTGTGAATCTTTTGTGACGGAATCCATACTGTCTATCATGAATAGCACATGAGATGAGGATTTTGACTAGGAATTTTTTGTCCCGCATGGATTTACTTGAAATTTTCACAGGGTAGGGAATAGTCCAAGGATCAAAAGTTGATATCATGCCGAGGTGTGCTTTTATCCTGGGGTGGTTGCCACCCCATCTTGGGATGGAAATTTTTATTACATTTTAACTACAGAAATCGATAAATGTAATTTTAAGTAAAAAATGTTCTATACATTTTTTTCGTAAAACTAATATTTTGAGTTATTCGCAATTGAAAGTAAAGTTTTCGACGAAAAAATCGACGTTTTTAATGGGGTTTTCACGAATAACTCAAAATATGCATTTTTCAAAAAACTGTTAAAAGCAAAATTGTAGCTTATAAAAAACCAGAAAAAGTTTTTTCTATAATTTCTTACAACCAATACAGACCGACTACGGCTTGTTAAAGGTTAGCTT
>JAHBCN010018026.1:0-17579 GCA_019359885.1 Listronotus oregonensis
CGATATTGAACTTCAAGAAAATTTCAGAAAACTCAACCCTTTTTTCCGAGATTTAAAGGGGAGGGGGGATTATGTTGCTGAATTTAAGAAATGAAATTTATCTTAACCCCCCTTTAAATTTTTTTTTTTTCAATGATAACCTTTTTGGGTATAAATACCAACCCCAGTTTTAGTCATTCTTTTTTGTACTTAAGCAGTTAAGATCGTTGTACCCCAATTTTCGCTGTATATTAGAATAAATTTAAAAATTTTGTATTTTTGAAAAAAAATTTTTTTTTTATAAATTTTTCCGTTTCGAAAAAATTAACTCAGGAAATTGGGACATCTAAGCCATAACGGGAATATTTTAAAAGACTCAAACAGAATATCAATATCGGTTTCTCCATATACAACTCATCCCCAGTTCCAAACTTTTCACAACCAACCTACACTAGTTTGATGCCTTTGATTCACAGTTACAAATAATTTAAATGTTATGGAAAAATTTTTTTTTTAATAAGTAAAAAAATTTTTTTACATATCTTCGAGCATAGATTTGTTTTTATTTTTTTAAAAATGTTTTTTTTTCATTTAACTTTTTTTTCCAATTTAAATTTTAGAGATGAAAACGATAGGTACAAATTTGAAAGAAATTTTTGGGATTTTTTAGTATTTTTATTTAGACATTTTGATTATAAAAAGAGGTGTACATATTTATTGTTTTTTTAGAATTCATGGTTTAAAAAAAAAAAACCCTTTTTTTTTTAAAAATTTTTTTTCTTCAAGACTTTGTAGATTGTAGGCATGTTTCAAAAAAATTTTCCCAAGCAATTGGGGAAAAAAATAACACAACTGAATTTTAAGTCTTCAAACTTCTGCCTGTGGCTAGAAATCTAATTTTTGGGGAAAAAAACCGCCTTCTGGTCTTACAGCATCTCTCATCAAGGTATCTTCCAGTAAATATGGTTTAACTAATTTAATAATTTTTTAAAAAGTATCGTGGTCCATTCTTAGATAATTTATAAAGTCGGGGGGTTTTCTTGATTGAATACATTTTAGTAATTTTAGGTGAGTATATTGTTCTTTTTTCAACCCTCTTTATCCATACGGGGTTTTTTTTTTTTTTTTTTTGTTTCCTGTAACGAAAAAAAAAATTATTTTTTGAGGGGTTTTTTCCCTTATAACCCCAACTAATAATTTAATTAATATTGGGATATTTATAAAATATTTTGGTGCATGCCCCGGTAAAAATGTTTAGGAAATAATATAATCAAGTCCAGCCCCTATATAAGAATATGGGGGGGGGTATGAAAAAGCTTACTTGGGTACTAATAAATAATAAAGGATTCACCCTCGATCCTGCTCCTTAACGTGGTAAGTTGTCTGATTTTTGCTATTACTATTTGATTTTCATTTATAAAACTTATTTTATTTTATGTAAATGTTATTTTTTGATTTTAGATTATTCAAAATTTTTTAAAAGAATTACAAACTAAAAATTCCAGGGTTTATGTTTTTTTTTTTTGGAATCCCTTTTAAAGGAAAATAACCTCAAAACACGTTTTAACTTTTTAAAAATTTTCTGGGTAAATTCTCGTTTCCCCAAGTCATCGTGCAACTTTTTGACAATTTTATGATTAGAATAGATCAAACAAACTTCAATTTTTCTATTAAATAAATATTTTTGGGGAACTCCCCCAAAATTTTATAAAAATTTCCCCCAAAATTTTGGGAAAAAAGATAAACTCAGAAAATTTTTGGGGAAAGAATATCACACGAATCATCTATTTAAAAATCAGTTTCCCCCCGATGAATTATGATTTTAGAGAGGAGAAAAACTAGGGGAAAAAAAACCCCAAAAAGAGACCAGATAAACGAAACAACGAGTCCGGGATGAAAAGTTAACTTTTGAGGTTTTTTTTGGAGGAGACATGCTCGGGGTGCATCAACAATTTAAAAACAGTATGGTAAGTTTTCCTTTTTTCCCTTTTTAAATTTTTTTTATTTTTTTTTGTCTATTTTTTTTTTTTTTAAAAAATTAAACTGTTTTAGGAAAATTTTTATTTTTTTATTTGTGTGAGGTCCCCAGCATTTCTCCACTTCTGACTGAATTTATCTAAATTTCTTTTTTTTTATTTTTCAACTCAAAATTTTTAAAAAAGAAAAGTCAGACAGCATAAATCATAGTGGGGGGGCGGGGGGAGTTTTTATCGTCATTTTTTAATTATTTTTAGTTGTTTTTTTTTATTAATGTAAATTTATATTTATTTTTAGTAAATTGCCTCTGACGATATAAATCAAATTTTATTGATTTTTTTCTTTTCTTTTTTAATGTAAATTAATAAAATATCTTTTTTTTTGTAAATTACCCCCGACGATTAAAACCCAAAATTTTTTTGGGGTTTTAAGAAATTAAAAAATTTTTAATATTATTTCCGAATTTGTGTTTTTTTTTACCTGGAATAAGGGAGAAGAATACAGGGAGATTCTCGATAATTTTTTTTATTTTTTTTAAAAATTTATTACTTAACTAAGATAAAAAATTTGTCGTTCAGCTTAATAATATTTTTTTGTAACTTTTTTTCCGAAAAAAAACTTTTTTTTATATCTGTAAAAAAGGAGATTTAAAAAATTTTTAGTGTCCTTGGGATATCTTATTTTATTTTTTTAATTTTTTTTCCAGAAATTAGACATTTATCCTTTTGGAGTAACACAAAATCCAAGGGGAAGAAACTCAGGTTGGGGGAAAAACCTAAGAGATATAAAATTTTGTCAACAGCTTTCAAATCAACAAAGGCCAATCCGAGGAACTCCAGGCATAGGGGCCCCCGCATCCCAACACAAGGTCTCCACAGTCAGATCCTTCTGAAGACAACTTTCATTTATCAGGACAGAGCTGGGGCCTTTTTTCTGGGAAGTATCCTCAGTCATACTACACGGAAAGCATAGTTGGGGAAAAGGTGACACATCCAAATAACACATTATGCCATTCTGAAGATGTTTTTTAAAAAGTAAAAAAGTCTTTTAAAAACAAATTTCAATCAAAATATTGATTCACTTTAAAAACTAAAATATTGTGAACACCCAAAATTTTTAATTTTTTTAAAAAAATTTTTTGTAAGTTATAATATCTTTTTTTTCTCCTTTCTTTGCAAGCAAACGAAATTTCAAGGATTTTTTAAAAAATCTTTAAAAAGATAGTTTTAAACCCCTTAAAAATTTTTTAAATCGTTAATTACCTAATTGGTCGCATTAAAAAAAAATAGTGCCTTGGGATTTTGGGGCCCCAAAAAAAATTTGGGGTTTTTTAAATCAAACCAAGCTATCATTTCCCCCAAAAAACCCCACCCGAGATGAGTTTCCCAAAAGCCGAGTGGAACGGGGCTTTTTTTTAAAAATTTACAAGTGGTGCCCAACGCCCCCCTTTTTAACCAATTACAATCCATTAAAATAATTGTACTCACTACCATTGTAACTTTTTTCTTTTTTTTTTAAAAAAAGGGGGGCCCCCAAAAAACCCCACGTGTAAAAACCCCCCCAAGTTTCTTGAAAAAAAAAAGTACGGCAAGGGTTCGCGTAATGTGTGGCTAGTCCGCGATTAGTCTTGGTTGGGTCTGTGTTGTGAGTCGGGTCCGGGTCTGTCTAGTGAATGGGGGGCATTACGATTTTGTATGAGGGCGACCCTTAATAAAATACTGCTTTTCCTTATTTGTGTCGCTATAAGGATTTGCAGTATTTCTACTTTATTTTTCAACCGTGATTATTTTTCGGTTTTGTGAGTTTGCATTCTACTTAAATAATTCGTTTTTTTTTGTATTAATAGGTAGTTTTAATTAGAAAGTATTATGAAAACGTGCGCAAGAATGAAAAAAAAAATACTCCTTTAAGGTTTACATACGAGTATGTCTTAAGGGAATTTACAAGCCAAAATCCTATTAGAAACGAACAAGGTTGGGAAATTATTCAAAGAAATTGATTTATTATAACAAGAAAGGACTTTTTAATTAGATGCTTAAAACAGCATTTAATGATGCTGTTGGAAGTATGGATGAAAAAAGTGCAGGCTGATCAAATCCGGTAAGTCTTGAGTTAGGTGTTTGTATATGTGGCAAAAGGTAAGTATTTTTTTAGTTTGGTATAATTTTTAGACAATTTTTTCTTTTCATATTCTACTGAAGCGTTGGAGTTTTGAGTTAATTTTTGAGCTTGAAATAAATTATTGTTTTAACATTTCAGATTAGGGATTGAAGAACCCCAATGTAAAAAAAATCAACTACTGCAAGAAATAAATTCAGTGTGTCAGGAAGGCAATTATAGTTTTAAACAAAAAAAACGAACTATTACAAAAGAGCAGCAGTTATGCCAGTTGGGAAAAATAAGAAATGAATTTGCACAAAAATGTATAGCTGTAAATAATGTGACCTCAAAGAATGCTTGCATAAGTGATGTCCATTCGTACTAGCATGATTATGGTAATTTGGATTTTTTAAAATTTTATACATGTATTGTGATTATTTATTTTTTTAGTGTTAAAAAGTAATATTTTCACCACTGGGTCAGAGGAAATCCTAACAGATATGGAGGCGAAGACTCAACCGCAAACTATTTATCAAGATAACATTTTTCTTTCTGAAGTAACCAAAAAACAAACATTTATCAAGTAAACATTTACACATTTAAGTGCTAGTACTCTCAGTTAAGGCTAATTAAGAAAGCGCGTGTATAAAATCACTGATATTTTCTACCCTGATTAACCTAATTGGCCTTAACCAGGAGTAAAAGTATTGGTCCTAGGCTTATCTATATAACATATGTAAATATAAAATATTTGAATATTTATAATTAAAAAGAATGCTCCTGACCAGTTCTCTTTTCAGATATTAACACTCCTAATTCTGAGCCAGAAAAAAATAATTTTACTCCACGAGAAGCAGAGCTTTAGGTAAGAAGACTATTATCCTCTTTGACAATCCCATAATAATAGTCATAGTGGCAATCAGGCATGTAAGACAGTATATTTTTGAATTTAGGTTTTATGAGGATTTTTTTTAACTTGAACAAAAATATGTAATGTTTTTAAAATTCCCATCTTTGCTCGTTTGAATTTTGACCTCTAATGTGTTCAATAAATATTTAAAATACAATATAATTATATATTTGAATGTACTAATTTTAGACTCTAAAAATTTTGTAACAAATTTTAACTCATTTCTTAATTGGTTTCTACTCGGAAAAAAATTAACAAAAATAAACCCCTAAGAAAAAACGCCTTGGCCTATTTAACAGAAAGAAATTAAAGGGAAAATCAAATTCGAGTAAGAGAGCTTGAACTTCAAGAGCATGAAATTGCACTTGAGCAAAGAAAAATAGTGGTAGAAGAAAGAAAAATAGCCTTAAAGGAAAAAAGAATGGAATTGGAGTAAGAAAAAAGAAAGCAAATAATGGAAGTTGAGAAAATCAGAAGTGAATTAAAACAGGAGAAGAAAAAACTTTTTAAGAAGCTGCTTCAGTCACAGCAATTATTTATTGAAAAATTAATGAATGGTAATAATAACAATAATAATAACACTGGGCAACAATGAAAATGTTTCGGACTTAAAAATAGTAAATTTACATGTATTTCCATCTGCTGAATTCAAAAATCACCATAAAAATGACAGTATAGCTCTTGTTTTGAAGATAAAGAGACATTTCATTTTTTAAAGTAAAGATTTTAAATTGGGGGGAATTTTTTAGGAGTTGGCACATCTGTCAAATAACAAAACACAAATGCTCTTCAGCTGTCATAAACAAGATACTGTTGCTGTCACTGTGAATTACATGTAATTTCTACTCAAATTAATTCAAATTTTCTGGTTCGCGAGTGCTTGTTTAGTGTAAAATTTGTAAAAATGCCACGAAAATGTGTAAATGAATAGTGATATGGTGAATAACTTTTGTTAGATTTGTGGTGAAATAACATTTTCCTCACAGAAACGCAATCTGACGTCTCTTGTAAAGACTGCCTATCAGTATTATTTCGGTATGAAAGTAGGGGACCGGGATAAGTCTTGGGCTCCACATATATGTTGCAACGCATGTTCAGTTACACTGCGAGAATGGCTAAAAAAGAAGAAACTATCTATGGCTTTCGCTGTCCCTATGAGTTGGCGGGAGCCTACAAACCATACAGATGACTGCTATTTCTGCCTGACTCCACCTATAAAGGCAGGATTGTCTATAAAGAAAAGAAGAACAGTTCAGTACCCGAATCATTCAACTGTTATTCGACCCATTCCACATTCGGATAGTTTACCAGTTTCTACTCTACCCAAAAATTGTGTGTTTGAAGTAGAAAATCAAGACAGTGTGGAACAAGAAGAACCAAACAAGCCCTCCACATCCCATGACCCTGATTTCGAAGGAACAGATGATAAACCGCACAGACTGAGTCAAGAGGAATTGAGTGATCTCATTAGAGACCTTGTGCTGTCAAGGGAGAAGGCAGACATTCTTGGGTCTCGACTACAGCAATGGAATCTTCTCCAAAGTGAGAAGAAAAATAATCTTGTTGTTTGCTGCGACATTAATGGCTTGATGACATCTTTGGATTTGAACCATGATCCAACTGAATGGAGGCTATTCATAGATTCCTCCAAGCTTAGTTTAAAATCTGTGTTACTTCACAACGGGAACCTTCTTCCATCTATTCCTGTTGGTCATGCTGTTCACATGAAGGAGACATATGCAAATATGACAGCTTTCTTGGACTCAATTAAAGATCCTCAACACAAATGGAAAATCTCTGGTGATCTAAAAGTCATTGCCATTCTCTTAGGAATGCAACTGGGTTACACAAAGCATTGCTGCTTCTTATGTATGTAGGACAGTAAAGATAGAAAATTGCATTATATTACAGAAGACTGGCCTGCAAGAAATCTTCACCCTAGCGAGAAAAATGTCGTTGCCAAGTCTCTTGTGGACCCAAAAGACGTTCTTCTTCCACCCCTGCATATCAAGCTCGGTTTAATGAAAAACTTTGTCAAAGCTATGAACCGAGAAGGACGGGCCTTTAAGTACATAAGAGAGAAATTTTCGAAATTAGGTGATGCAAAAGTTAAGGAAGGCATTTTTGTCGGACCACAAATAAGAGAACTTGTAAAGGATCCTGCATTTGACCCAGTTTTGGAGGGGACAGAAAAGGAAGCTTGGGAAGCCTTCAAGGGTGTTGTTCATGGATTTTCAGGCAACAAAAGTGATGACAACGACAAGCATTTGGTGACAGTGCTTCTGCAAAAATACCGTAACCTTGGATGCAACATGTCCCTTAAGATCCATTTTCTCCACTCCCACCTAGACTTTTTCCCTCCTAGTTGTGGAGCTGTTAGTGATGAGCATGGTGAGAGATTCCACCAGGACATTTCTGTTATGGAACAAAGATATCAGGGCCGTTGGAATGAAGTAATGCTTGCGGATTACTGTTGGTCTTTGTGTAGGGATTCTGCGGAACTCCATTACAAGAGGCAAGCTAAAAGACGACGAAGTTAATAGGCCACCACATGATTCTCCTCAGACACGACCATCTGTGAAGTATTTTTCCAGCAATTAAGAATTCTTAGCATGTAATTACCAGTTAAAAAAATCAAATACACTTTCATTGTTGTTAGCATGTATTTAATTAAAATGTATCCTTTTCTCTCAATCCGTTAATATGTAATACTTCCACCTTGTGTATATCATAGAAACTAGAGCTAATAAAATTTTTTCATTGCCATATTTGTTTTTGTCAACCCAAAATTAGTAAGAATTGCCTCATAGTGCTCGAATCATTCAAAAAATATTTTTTTGTTGCCCAGTGTAATTAATGTAATTATTATTATTGTATTATATTTGTTTGTTTGTTTTTCCTACTATTAATAAAAAAATACAAGTTGGATTTTGCTTTTTATTTTAATTGCACTAAACAGTCATCTCTATTTTTATAAGAAAATGCTAATTTCAAATCATGATCATTATGGAAATAATTTTTTTATACTAATCTAGATAACCCCAAAATATTCATTTAATGTTGAAGGCACTTTATTAAAGTATTTAGCAGTTTGCCATATAAGCATGCTTGACATTTAGATAATAAGACTACTACTTTATACAGCCTTTCCAAATCTTGTAAAAGAATTTTTTGATTTTTTCTAAAATCTAAAAATGCAAATTGGGCCACTACTTTCTGAAAACCCCACTCAACAGATACCCTTAAATTTTTTATGGTATAATTGAAGTTGTGCTGATGGGGTTCTAAATCTTTAACCCTTCCTGGATAAGGAGTCAACAATAGTTCCATAAGGCCGTAAGCTTGATCACCATAGATACAATACATTTACACCAAACACAGCTTTTTGTTCAAGCTCTTCATACAATCTTGATTCTCGGAGCATTGCTGCATCATGTCTTCTACCATTAAGGGGTCCTTTTAAACTTGCTATTACACCATCAGGACATAAAAGTGATTGATACTTTGAGCAATGGAAGCTCTTATGACCAGAATAGTATTCTTCTTGGTTAATAGAGGGTCTGCATATCTGCCGGTCTGTGCCATCAATGAAGCCCCAACTATTTTCTACAGCTCCTCCTTTGACATGAATGGCCTAAAAATTAAAAGCCTTAGTCAAAATATCTAGGTAATCAAATATGGAAATAAGAAGCTTCAACATTGCATTAAAGGCATCGCTTATTTTGTACATAATCCTTAATATATTTAACTTACCTGTGCATAATACTGCATCTTCTCTCTATTTAGCCAATGAAGGTTATTTAAATTACTGAGCGGACCCTCCAAGGTTTCTATTATAGTATTTACAGTTGACCGTATAATCTGTGATAATGATTGAGTAAAGAAATAAAATAGAGAACATAAATCACATAAACTGTTTGGGTAGCTAGTTCAGTAAATGAAGTCCGAAGATACCTCAAACCTGAAGATCAGGTTGGGCCGTCCCATTTTTTTTTTTTAATTTGCAGGTATTAATGTATACAATAACCTCTAAAAATATCATATATAAAAAATGTCCGCAAGGGCCTGAAAATGGCCCCCAAGAGCCCGGAAATCCGTTTTTTCAAATAATTTGGTCAATATATCCCGAAATATGACACTTACGCAATTCGTGTTTGGACGAAAATGAAGAGCAGTTTATTAACTGCAAAAATGATTCTCATCACTTTTGTCAAAAATTTGATAGTGTTTGCAATAATCGGCCATAAATGCGCCGAGTATTTTTTGCACCTGACCCGTATATATATATATATATATATATATATATATATATATATATATATATATATATATATATATATATATATATATATATATATATATATATATATATATATATATATATATATATATATATATATATATATATATATTTTCATAAAGAGGTCAGAATGTGATCTTTAATACAATTGTAAAGCTCAAAACATTTGAGCACGAAGAGGAAGTAATCATCAAAAAAAAAAAAAATCGAGTGTTTATTGGGACAAGAATTTTCTCGATTTTTCGGAAAACTAAAAAAATTGGAAAAAAAAAGAAGACTGCTTTCGAGAAGACAATCTAAGCTTTTGAATGATGTGCATTGTTAGCCGATATGGTCCTTGAATATATAATAATTAGCGATAAACCCGAGAATTTTTAAAAACTACGAGAATCTAAAAGAACCGCCCTAAGAAAAACACGTTGTTTATAAAAATACACAAGAAATATTTATTGAGTTTTTCAAAATGAATGTACAACACCTTTCAAAGCCGCATTATTCAAAAGAATTTGGTAAAATAACTTTTTAGAAAAAAAATATGAACAGATCGATAGGAGAGTCAAAATATCGAGCAAAAACTAATTTTGGCTGGAGTTTTTATTATTCTATAGAAACAAAAAAAGGAAACAGTAACAAGATATTATTGCTACACGTTCTTTCTTTCATGTAAACTTTAAATCGCATTTTTACGTGAGTAATGTGAAAATTAGTCCGTCCGTTTGGAAGTGTAAGTAGCTTTAAGCACCTTTCGAGATACGGGTCAGGTGCAAAAAATACTCGGCGCATTTATGGCCGATTATTGCAAACACTATCAAATTTTTGACAAAAGTGATGAGAATCATTTTTGCAGTTAATAAACTGCTCTTCATTTTCGTCCAAACACGAATTGCGTAAGGCATATTTCGGGATATATTGACCAAATTATTTGAAAAACGGATTTCCGGGCTCTTGGGGCCTTTTCGGCCCCGGACATTTTTTTAATGAATTTTTAGAGGTTATTGTATACATTAATACCTGCAAATTAAAAAAAAAAAAAAAAAATGGGACGGCCCCTGATTTCAGGTTTGAGGTATTCTTGGCTTCTTTACTGAACAGCACCCAAACAGTTTATGTAATTTATGTTCTCTATTTTATTTCTTTACTCAATCATTATCACAGATTATACGGTCAACTGTAAATACTATAATAGAAACCTTGGAGGGTCCGCTCAGAATTTAAATAACCTTCATTGGCTAAATAGAGAGAAGATGCAGTATTATGCACAGGTAAGTTAAATATATTAAGGTTATGTACAAAATAAGCGATGCCTTTAATGCAATGTTGAAGCTTCTTATTTCCATATTTGATTACCTGATATTTTGACTAAGGCTTTTAATTTTTTTGGCCCATTCAAAAGGAGCAGAAAAAGTTGGGCTTCATTGATGGCACAGACCGGAATATGCAGACCTCTATTAACCAAGAAGAATATATTCTGGTCATAAAGCTACCATTGCTCAAAATATCAATCACTTTTATGTCCTGATGGTGTAATACAAGTTTAAAAATTTAAAGAAGAATGATGCAGCAATGCCAAATCAAGATTTATGAAACTTGAACAAAAACTGTGTTTTAAGTATTGTTTTTGAATTTTTTGGAACTATTGTTGACTCCTTTTCCAGGAAGGGGATTTAAACCCTCCAAACTCAATTATACCATAAAAAATTTGGGTATCTGTTGGGGGTCAGAAATAGTGGCTAATTTGCATTTTTAGATTTTAGAAAAATCAAAAATTCTTTACAAATTTGGAAACTGTATAAAGTAGTAGTCTTATTATCTAAATGTCAAGCTGCTTATATGGCCTCTTAATCTTTTAAACCCCTTAAAGGGGGTTATCTAGATTATATAAAAAAAATTTTTCCTAATGTCGTTTGAAATTAATTTTCTTATAAAAATAGAATGACTGTTTAATTAAAATAAAAAGAAATCCAACTTTATTTTTTTATTAACGTAGGAAAAACAAACAAAAAATATAAACAATAATAATAATTACAAAACGGGAAAAAATATTTTTTAATGATTCGGCATAGAAAACAATTTTTAAAAACAAATTGGAATTTTTATTAGCTCTAGTTTCATATATACACAAGGTGGGTATTAATTTAACGGTTAAGAAAAGGATACATTTTTAATTAAATACATGCTATCAACAAGAATTTTTATTTTTTTAACGGTAATTAATCTAAAATTCTTAATTGCTGGAAAAAATAAATGGTCGTTTGAGGAGAATCATTTTTTTGATGATTACTTCCTCTTCGTGCTCAAATGTTTTGAGCTTTACAATTGTATTAAAGATCACATACATTCTGACCCTTTATGAATATATATATATATATATATATATATATATATATATATATATATATATATATATATATATATATATATATATATATATATATATATATATATATATATATAAATATATATATATTATATATATATATATATATATATATATATATATATATATATATATATATATATATATATATATATATATAATATATAAATATATATATATATATATATATATATATATATATATATATATATATATATATATATATATATATATATATATATATATATATATATATATATATATATATATATAAATATATATATATATATATATGTGTATATATATATATATATATATATATATATATATATATATATATATATATATATATATATATATATATATATATATATATATATATATATATATAAAAGGGACAAACTTCCACTGTTTTACAGCAACGCATTACCAGACATAAGAGCAATTGCAGACTCAATAAAAAAACATGTACCCTATCAGAACATGTCCTTATGACTAATCATAACATAGATTTTGCTAATGCAAAGGTACTTAATACAGAAAAGAACAAAAACAAAAGACAGTTTTTAGAAATGGTGGAGATTTTCCTGGATAGTTGTTGCATGAATAGAAGAAAAGATATTGACGATCTAAGCATAATTTATTCTAGCCTATTAGAAAACTTAAAACAAAACGATAATTAATTTAGAAAGAATTTTTTTTTATTTTTTTTGTATCCATCCTTATTTTTATAATAATTGTATAATAAAATATAAAGAAAAAAAAAATCCTAAATAATTTTTAAAAGAATTTTCTGTAAAATTTCCGACATGCACACTTTATACATATTTTTTCGACGAAATAACAAAAAAAAGAAAAAAACCCTACAAAGGAATGTTGTCCTGATAATACCACTACTGCTATTGATTTCGATATGTATTAACTTAACAGTATGTTTCAAGATGTTCTAGAAAACACTAGAATGTATAAATGTTAAAAAAAATAAATTCAAAAATTATGAGCACTAAGATGTAAAACAATAAATTGATTATGTTTCTTATAATGACTCTAGCCTTAAGAAAACTCACTTTGCACGTAAGTTTTATTGTTATATTTTGTTATATATTTTTTTATCGTTTTAAAACAATAAGTTGCATTTGTAGATTAATTTTTTGATTGTAAAAGATTTTTCTTTATATTGTAGCCTTGAAAAAGGAAAAAATAAATTTCCGAAAGCTCGGCGTTTAGTAAAAAAGATATATATATATATATATATATATATATATATATATATATATATATATATATATATATATATATATATATATATATATATATATATATATATATATATATATATATATATATATATATATATATATATATATACCATCAACTGCAGTAACGTCAAAACCAGCATTAGGAACACTACTGACATAGAGCTTGCTTCCTGTGAACTACTGGAGGCTATTACAAACTCTTATCAGAATAACTGTCCTCTAGTAAAGCAAACCGCCAGGAAAAAGTCTACCTGGTGGAATAACGAACTACGGGAGCTAAGAAAAAAACCCGCAGACTGTTCAACAGAGCGAAGAAAACGGGTGAGTGGGATGAATATCAATCTGCACTCACCGAATACAATAAACGGGTCCGTAAGGCTAAACTGGATTCATGGAGGAAATACTTCCAGGAGGTTGAAAATACCTGCAGGGCAGCCAGACTGCAAAAATCCACACCAGCACTCTAAAACCAGATGAAACCTACTCTGAAACTGGCAAGGAAACATTGGAGATTTTGCTCCAAACACATCTACCAGGATAAAGAAAACTCAACAATGAGACCTACCCCCCACGTCAATGTTCCGAATATTCGGCCCACAAGAAGCGACTGGGAAGTAGCAAAGGAAATCATAACCTACGAAAAAATCGAGTGGGCAATTGAATCATTTGAAGCCTACAAAGCACCTGGACCTGATGGGATAATCCCAGCACTACTACAGCAGGGAAAGCAAACCCTAGTTCCACTGCTTTGCAAACTCTTCCGTGCAAGCCTAGCTACGAGCTATTTGCCCCATGCATGGAAGCAGACTAAAATGGTCTTCATTCCAAAGCCGGGTAAGGACTGCTTGCAGGCAAAGGGACTTAGACCAATTACATTGTCGTCTTTTATGATAAAAACAATGGAAAAACTGATCGACAGGTATGTCAGGGAAAACTTCTGACAGAGGGCCACTCCACAAAACCAACATGCCTATCAGTCAGAAAAATCATGCGAATCTGCTCATCATCAACTGGTGACCAGATTAGAACTCGCACTGAACAACAAGGAAATCGCACTTGCTGCATTTCTTGACATTGAGGGAGCTTTTAATCGAACCTCCTTCAACTCAATGGCCGCGGCTCTTGCCAGACATAATGTTAACGACACCATTTGTAGGTGGATAAACAACATGTTACTTGGCAGACGAGCGCAAGCAACGTTATTCAGCGAAACAATGGAGGTGTCAGTGGTCAAAGGATGCCCACAGGGAGGGGTTCTATCCCCACTACTGTGGGATATGGTTGTTGACGAACTCCTGGTGGAACTGAATAATAATGGCTTCTATACCCAGAGTTATGCGGATGACATCACTATACTTGTCGTGGGGAAGCATAACAAAACAACCTCGGAGCTTATGCAAAGGGCACTGAGAATTGTGAAGGGATGGTGCAACAAGGAAAACCTTACGGTTAATCCTGGCAAAACTGCGCTAATACCCTTCACTAGACGAAGGAAGCTGGATGATTTAATATCTCCTCACTTCTTCGGTACCACACTCGGTTATGTTCAGGAGGTAAAGTACCTTGGATTAACTCTGGATTCTAAGCTAACCTAGAATCCACATATGCAGAATGTGATTAATAAGGGCAAAATGGCTCTAATGGCTACCAAAAAAGCTGTGGGGAAAAATTGGGATTTCAGCCACGCATAGTACACTGGTTGTACACTGCTGTGGTAAGACTCATGATAACCTACGGTTCAACTATCTGGTAGCCAAAAATAGAACAGAGAAAAGCAGAGCTGGAGTTATCCAAACTTCAGCACTAGCATGTCTCTGTATAACGGGAGCTATTAGAAGCTTTCAACTGCAGCCATGGAAACCCTACTAAGCCTCCCCTCTTGGTATAATTATTAAGGCGGAGGCGAGGATTGGGGCATACAGGCTGAAATGTAACGGCAACTGGTGCTCTGGGCCTGCCCTAGGACACACCAGAATAACGAGCAGTATCACAAACCCAATATTTGAGATGAGCAGTGATACAATGCCAAAACGGATAAATACACACAGACCATACAAAACCCAGCTTACCTGGGGCGATAGTGAGCGATCTCCTGGTCAGTCTCGGAATTTGGTTTGGTATACCGATGGATCCAAGACTGACAATGGAGCCGGCGCAGGAATACATGGTATGACCCCCAGGTTTAAAGTTTATGCTTCCCTGGGGAAATATGCCACTATTTTCCAGGCGGAAATATATGCCATTGAACTTTTTCTGCGAGAGAACTTGAGGAGGAGATATGAGGGCAGGGACATTACTATCTTCTCTGATAGTCAAGCGGCCATAAAAGCTTTCATCCCAACAAGTCAACTCAAGGTTGGTTTGGAACTGTCTGCAATGCCTCCTAAACCTGGCTAACCACAACAAAGTTACACTTTCCTGGGTGCCAGGACACAGGGGAATACAGGGCAATGAAAATGCAGACTCCCTGGCCAGGCGAGGCTTCGCAGCAATGTTTGTGGGTCCTGAACCTGTTTTTGGAATACCAAAAGCCTCGGTTCGTGGCTACATGACTTGGTGGATTCAAACACAACATCAGTCATACTGGAACCACATTCCAAGGCAAAATCACACTAAATCAATGTTGGACTCACCATCGAAAGCATTGACAAGTGAACTACTAAAACTAAATAGGAATCAGATAAGAATAGTGACAGGATTAATAACCGGACACTGCACCCTAAGAAAACATATGCACACTTTGGGCATCTATAGAGAAGAACCCATTTGCAGACTATGTGACGAAGAGGAAGAGACAGCCTCTCACATCATATATGAGTGCCCTGCACTTACATATTGGAGAACAAATCAAAACCTCATGGTGGACACTGACCACCAGGAGGCTGGAGACCAGAAAAGAACAGTAAAAGGGCTACTACACCTGTCTAAGGTGTCAAACCTTTTTAACTGAAACAAATACACAAGAGATACAACAAGCCCTGTAGGCTGCAGTGTCGAGGCGGACAAAACCTCAACTTGTGTATTTACTTTATCAATCAATCTATCAATCAACGTAAAGGACTTGCCTTACTTTTTATTTTTGTTTTCAGAAGTAACGTCTTTAGAGAAAAACGTGGCAATATTTAAATTTTTCCAGTTTTCTTTTTTGGAGCACAAGGTAAGGGTTTATTTTTGTTATCCAAAGTTACATACAGATCATTTATTTATCATTTTATTAGTATCTTTTAGATTAGCTGGTAATTCACAGAACAGATAATTGGAACAAAAATCAAAGACTGGGTTTTGTTGGCTTTTCTTTTTTTCTCTTGGGGCTTTGGAGAAGGTCAAATCTTTTTGTCGAGTATTTAATAAAGGAGTACTTTAGCCTAGACTTCCTATGCATTTCCAGAGAGGATTGCTTCTGTAGAAACACATGGTGGTGGTTGTCCTTTTTCATCTTGCTTACATCTATTAAAGTTGGTTATTTACGTGTTACCATCACAACGTCTTCACTCAGATCTTCGTTATAAATAAAACATTCCATCGTACCAGAATTAACTGTGACTTTCATATTTCTGCCACAAAAATAAAAGGCAACAAAAATTAGACTTCAGTAAATAAATGATCTTTATTGAATTGGAATAACAAAAATAAAAACTTACCCTGTGCTCCAAAAAAGAAAACTGGAAAAATTTAAATATTGCCCCGTTTTTCTCTAAAGACGTTTTGTCTGACTAAAATAAAAAGTAAGACGAATGTTTTTTACACTTTTTACATCTTCTTGATTAATAAATGTATGCATTCAAAATCTACAATCCTATTTACAAAAATTGTTGATGGTCCTGGGATATTTATTAATTCCCGATAGACCCAAGCATTTTCGAAAACTCCGGAAATTAAAAAAAAAACCGCACTAAGAAAATCACGTTGTTTATAAAAATATACAAACATATTTATTGAATTTTGCGGAATGTATTCAACATCTTCCAAAGCTCCATAATTCAAAAGAATTTGGTATAATTACTTAAAAATAAAAAAATAATTAAAAAAGTATGAACAGATTGAGAAAAGGGTTAAAATATCGAGCTAAAACTAACTTTGGCTAGAGTTTTTAGTATTTAAAAAAAAAAAAAAGGAAACAGTAACAAGATATTATTGCTACACGTTCCTTCTTTTATGTAAATTTTGAATGATGCAAAAATATGCATATTTACGTGAGTATTTAAAAATTAGTTCGTCCGTTTGGAAGTGTAAGTAGCTTAAAGCATCTTTCGAGATACGGGACAGGTGCAAAAAATACTCGGTGCATTTATGGCCGATTATTGCAAAAACTATCAAATTTTTGACAAAAGTGACAGGAATCATTTTTGCAGTTAATAAACTGCTTTTTATTTTCGTCCAAACACGAATTGCGGGCTCTTGAGGGCCATTTTCAGGCCCTTGCGGACATTTTTTTATATAAGATAACCGCCTCAATAAAATGCCTAATGCAGTTAATCCTAAAAAAATAGAACAATATTTTTATGATACCTAGGTATGAGGAACAAAAGCTAAATACATATTAGAACTTTAAAAATATTAGATTAAGAAATTATTACCATTAACTCTTTAATTTGTATTGGTGACAATATGGGGTAGAATCCCCAGTAATTGTTCTAATCTGTCATCTCTTAAACCGAAAATTTAATTTCCATCTTT
>JAHBCN010018027.1:0-17613 GCA_019359885.1 Listronotus oregonensis
GTTTTTCCCTTTTCTATTAAAACTTTGTTTTTTTTTCCCCAAATAAAGATATGAGATTTAGTACGTACATTCACATAAGTGTTCCAATTACCTGCGAAAAAATTGGGAAAGTTATGTCAAGTGGTTTTTAAAATATATGATTTTGGCAGAGTAGAAACTTGAAATTTTGTATGTACTTAAGTAGGTTTTAGGATTAAATAAGTTTTTCTGGATTACTCGACTGAAAAGTTTCGTAAGAATGGGACCAATTTGATCCTGGTCCCGGGGTATAAAAATTATTGATCCCAAAATTTGGCAGATAAAGATCTATAAAAAAAAAACTTAATTGAAAAATAAAAATTTAAAATTTTTTTAAAATTTTTTAAAAAATTTTTTTTTTTTTATTATTTATGAAGTTTTTATAAATGATATATTATTTTTTTGACGGGATTTTTAAAAATTTAAAAAAAAAAAGGGGGTTTTTTGGAAGATATAAATATTAAATTTATTACTTTTGTTGTTTTTATTTATAAAGGAAAAGGGGGGAACTCTGTAACCCCAAAAGAAAAAATTTTCCCCTTCAATGAAAATTTTTTTAAAAACCCCCTAGTCCGTTACTTTTTGGGCTATAATCAGTTTCCCAAAAAAACTTTTCCCATAAAAAAAAAAAAAAAACAAAAAGGGGTTTTTCTACGTTTTTTTCAAATACCTATCCTAGAGTGTTGTAAAGTTTATCTTTAAATAAATAAATTAAATTTTTAAATTTTTTGGGGTTTTTAATGGTCTGGGTTTAAAATTATAAAATAAATTTTTTTTGATTTTTTTAAAAACCCTTTTGGGGGGAAAAAAAAAACCCCCCTTTAAAACCCCAAAACATTTTTAAATTTTTTAACTGAAAATTTGTTACATTTTTTAAAAATTTTTTCCTTTTTAAAAAAAATTTAAAATTTTTTCTTTTTTTTTTCCCCCAAAAAAATTTCCCCCAAATTTCTTTAATATATTTTGGGGTTTTTAAAAGTTTCTATTTTAGAAAATAATTTGAACCCCTTTTTTGATTTTTTCCCCTTTAAAAAATTTTTTTTAAAATTTCCCGTTTTTTTCCCAAAACCTTTAAAAAAAATTAATTTTTGTTTTTTTGCCAAAAAATTTTTTCCCCGTTCCTTTTTGGCCCCCCTTTAAAAACGGTCTAATTAAAAACCTGGGGGGAATTTTTAAAATTTAAATTTTGTGAAATTGGTTTTATTTTATTTCGTCAAAGACCAAAAATTTTAAAAAAGTTTTCCCATTTTGGGAAATTTTAAATTATTAATTAAATAAAAATATATATTAAAAATAAAAAATTAATTTTATAATTTTATTATTTTTAAAATTTAAAAACACGGAAATTTAGAGGGAAATGTTTTTTATTTGGTATTTGGTCAAAATTAAAAAAGAAAAATTTTCTTAAAAAGGGGAATTTTGGGTCCTAAGGCCTTCGTTTCCGAGATACAGGGTGTTCACCACAGAGCTGACATGTGCTTACAAGTTAATGGTGGAATTGCTTATGTTTTGCCGAACATAATTTAAGAACAGTAATTTTATTGAAAATTCAAATACATATTGTTTAATTATACATTTTGTTTTTTTTTTATTTTCCTATAATGAAATCAGATGCGTCATAATTTTTTAAATCCAAATATCTCGAAAACGGTTGCTCATATCAACTTTTAACAAGTATACCTTTTTG
The DNA here is from genome assembly GCA_019359885.1 of Listronotus oregonensis. NCBI lineage: Eukaryota > Metazoa > Arthropoda > Insecta > Coleoptera > Curculionidae > Listronotus > Listronotus oregonensis. The sequence continues at coordinate 1,706 of JAHBCN010018027.1, forward strand.
ACCTAAAAATAAAAAAACATTTATTTAATTTACTTAAAAATGTAATACAGGGGTACCAAAAAGTTGTAAATTTTTCAAAATAGTTAAAAAGGGCGTGTAGGTTTTCTTTCCCCCACAAAAATAAGAGCCGTAATAAGATTAGATTCAAATTCGCCATACCAAAAACCCCCGAATACCAATTTTGACTTTAATCTTTACATTATTATAGATTTTATTTAAAAAATAGAAAAAGTAAATAAAAATTTTATCACCCTGTATTTCGAAAACGAAGGCCTTGCTGACCCATATTTGTATAGGCTTTAGATTGATTGATTTGATTTGACTTTTCTCCCAATTTTTGTAAATCGCTCTTTTTTACCTTGTTTTACTTTTAATTACTATAAACAAAGCAAAAGGTAAAAGAAAATATTTATGTTTTATAAAAACTAACAATTTAATAAACTCAAACAAATTTAAGTATCCTTCCAAATAAATTTAATATTTTATTGGGGCCCCGTTTTTTTCTAAGAAAGAGTTTAGCCTTCCAGGCATCCAATAACCCAAAACCCGGGCGTAGTCCGGATTTTCCCCGTAACTCATTTTACGCCTTTAAAATTTTTTTCCTTAAGTTCGTTTACATTTTTAAACCCAAACTCATTTTCCCCATTTATTTTTATTTTAACTAATAAGCCCCAAACATTATCCATAACATTTAAATCCCCGGGCTCGTGCGGGACACGGTAAAACCCCGATACGATGCTCTTCCATCAATTCATCCCCACTTGCCGGGTCGTATGAACCCGGTTTTTTTTTGCTGAAAGATAAAATTTCTGTCCGGAAATCGATCCCGTACAGAAGGGAAACATGATATTCTGTAGTAGATCTATATATACCTCCGCATTGAACCTTCCTTCTATAAAATACGATGCTCTTCCATCCATTCATCGACTTGCCGTGTCGTATGAACAAGACACTTATCTTGCTGAAAGATAAAATTTCTGTCCGGAAATCGATCCAGTACAGAAGGCAGCATGATATTCTGTAGTAGATCTATATATACAATCAAATATTGAACCTTCCTTCGATAAAATAACATACACCAAGTCTTTGTGCACTCAGCTGCCCCCAAACATTTACCGAAAATCGTCCACAACTTTTGTCCTTTTGGGTATATTTTGCATCAAATCGTGTTCCTTGAAGTCTGTAGCAAGATTGAAACACTTTTTCATCGATGAATATTATATTTTCCCAAAAAATCGGAGGTTCCCAAATAAAAATTTTGGAAAATCCCAAAGCGTTGTTCCTTATTGGCATTTGTTAAAAACGGTTTTTTAAAGGGTCCCGGTGGCAGCACAATTCGGAATTTGCCTTATTCTTCGCCGTGCCCCTTCTAACCGATGCTGGAAAATTGCTTTTTGTTTTGCAAAATAATACAAATACGGATAAGATGAACCATTCAATGCTATATTTTTGATACCCCAATGGACTTTGGCTAACGCGAGCCGTGTCCATCGAGAAATTTTTGCGCTATCCTTGAACGAAAGTTAAACAGTGTTGCCCGGGAGGCCTTTTTCTATTGGCGTGATGAAACGCGACTAAAAAAACAAATCGTTTAGCCCCCCCTTTCGCTACTTCGTGTTCCGAATAAGGTACAAGCGACAGACATTGGCAATGTCGCACGGTTTGTTTCGCTGGGGCGGGGGTTACCGACTTAATTTTATTCGCATTTGGAAGCATTGATATCTTCGAACTGATTAAAAACCCCCCCATTTAAATGAACCATCTATTCGTAGTAGTATTATCTTTGGTTTTTGCTGTAACTACAAATTTAAATGGTTGGTTTCTTAAAACATTAACTAAATTGTCTTGTTCTTGATTCAATAGTTTGAGGCGACCACTTCCAGCTCTTCTCTCAAATGAGTGTGTTTCCTGCCATTGTTTTAACATAATGAATAGCACCCTTTGAGATGTTAAGCTCTTCCGCCACATCCCTTTCTGGCCAACCTCTCTGCTTAATATAATAAATAATTAATACTTTTTGATCCAAAATTAAGTTTGGCATTTTAAAAAATATTTTTAGACACTAACAACGGACAGTAGAAGGTGGCATAACCCTATTTTACGAAAGGTAAAAAGAATTGCTCAAGATGTAATGGCCGTTACTGAACATTCCCTTGATCGCGGCATCACGCGTGAACGGCTGGACGGATTTCGCTTTTTTTTTTGTGTTTGTTATTGTCGGGAAAGGGTTCTTATTTAAAAAAAGTTCAGAAAGTTGTGCGGAAAATTGAAAATAGACCGATAGATTGATGGATTGTTGCGTACCATAAAGCATTAGAATAACAAACACTATGTTTTTGGGATTTTTTTTTTATTAATTATACCAATTTGAGTTCAATATTTATAGTTAAGGCAGGACAACGTCTGTCGGGTTAGCTAGTTACTTTATGAATTTCGCTGCCAGAGTCCCACGTGACCAAAAACCGCCTCCTCGACTCGCATCTCGAGCATTTGAGAACGCAGTCAAAAATACCCATTATTTTAAGAAGAAAGTCATAATAAGAATCAATTAATTATTTAATTTATAATTAATACAAAGAATTAAAAGGGAAAGGAATTGAAATTAGATTATTATTAGTAAAAGCGCGTAGGAATTAAATTGAAATATTTGAAAGTGTGAAAGACATTAGCACTGTAGTTTAACAAGTTCCCTTATCGTCAAATATTTAAAATTATATAAATAAAAATAACACAGACAGAGAGATAAGAATGATAAAGAATTTGCTTTCTTTGGGAAATAAAGTTAAAAACTTTGAATGTTTATTTAAAGGCAAATGTAGAATTACATTTTAATTAGTTATTTGTTAATATAGCTTTTTTTTTTGACATGTTTAATTAAATTGATAAAAGAATTGAGGAAAAAATTAATAGGGTTTGGTTTTTTTGAAAAAAATAGAAATTTTGCGAATTTGGGGGTTTTACAAAAAAATTTGATCAAATTCTTAAAAAAACAAAAAGGATTCTTTTTTTTGCCCCAAAAAAAAGCTGAAAAAAATGCAAAACCTGAATTTTTTTAAAAAAAAAATTTTTAAAAAAAATTTTAAATTTAAAATTAAAATTTTTTCCCCTTTTAATTATTTTTAAAATAAATTTTTTTTTAAAAAGTTTATAAAAAAAATAACTTTTAAATTTAAAAAAAAATGTACCTCAAAAGTATTACAATTTCATTTTGTAATTTTTTATCCTCAAAAAACCCCCCCTTCAATGTAACAATGCAAAAAAATAATCCTTTTTTTATGCTCCAAAAAATTTTTTTTAAAATAACTTCTTAGTTTTTTTTATAAATATTAAGTTAAAAAAACAATTTTTTGGTTTTTTTAAACTATGTTCTTTTATAAAACACGTTTTAAAAGTTTTTTTCTTTTTAATTTACGTCAACGTAAATTTTTTAAAAACAAAATGTTTGTAATTAAAAAAAATCTTGATACCAGTAATTTTTGTATTTCTTGTTTTTGTTTTTTAAAAAAAGGTAATTTTTTATTAAAATTCTGAAATTTGACTTTTACTTGCAGCCCCATTTTTTTCAAAATTAAGCAATTTATATCGGTTGAAATTTTAGAATGTATTTATGATACATAGATAAGAAGATTTGAAAAAGGAGGTACGACTCACTTTAATTAGGATGGTAGTTAGGGGGTTGTTTTCGAAGATTTTTGCACTCAAAAAATTTTGGTCTAATCTTATTTTTATCATAACTTACTTAACTTTTATGATAATATTTGTGTTTGATGAACAACAGCTAACCTTAAAACAAGCTTTAATTTTGTTATTTACAGTTTTTTTTTTAATAAAATGCATACTTATCGAGCTATTTGCAAAAACCGATTAAAAACGTTGATTTTATCGACGAAAAACTCCGACTTTTGATTGCAAATAACTTGAAAAATATGCATTTTACAAAAAAATGCGTAGAACATGTCTTGCTTAGAAAGTATTTTTCTATCAATAGTCAAAATATAAAAAAATCCACCCCCGAGATGGTTTGGCAACCCCCAAGGTGCCCTTTGGCATGATATAGATTTTGATCCTTGGACTTTTCCCTAGGTACTGTCAAAATGTCAAGTCATTCTATGCATTTTGAAAAAATTGTAAGGCAAAATGGTCGTTACCTGGACTATTTTGTAACTTTCCTCTGGAGGGCTCCCAAAAAATCAACTTTGGGGCTCTACTGTTTTTTGGCCATAAAAAATCGGAAAATGAAGATATTTACAAGTTTTTTTAATGTTCTACTTGTCATCGGTTTTATAAAAAAAAATGTTTGAAACTTTAAAAACACTGATTTCATGAAGAGTTATTTATTTGAAAAGTCGAAAAATCAGATTTGAAGGTCATGCATTAATTTTTTATAATAGTTCTATTTTTTTTCTGGTTGCGTATCAAAAATAAAATAATTTAATTTTTTTCAAAAAAATAAATTTTTAAATTTTTATTTTTTTTTTAATTGAAAAATTCACGTTATAAAAGTTCTGGTTAGTTTTTTTTTGTTCTACTCATCAGGATTTAAAATTTTTGATTTTTATTTAAATATTGTAAAAATCTTAAAAATTTAGTTTTTTTTTGTTTATCTTTTGATGCGAAACAAGTAAAAAAATATAAATATTACAAAATATTTCCTCAAATTTGCAGTCAAAAGTCAAAATTTTGAATTTTTGAATATTCATTTGCAAAAATTTACATATCAAATTTTATACTTTTATGTAAAACGATAACGAAGTTATGTGGATTTTAATTAATTATTTTTCTCTAGCCAAATGTTTCGCTTAAAATGAAACTAAACATCTTCATTTTATTTCTTACATTTACGCATTATATTCGTGAGAATGAATTGGTAAAAAATCAGACTGGCAAATACCAAAAAAAAACTTCAAATTTGCTATTTTACACGTTTTTCGATCTTTTATTTGAAAAAAACTATATGATGGATTCAACGCACCAACATAATTTTTTTTTTCTTTAATATCACACTTTAAGCTTATAAACTAGCATTTTTTTTTGCTGCGTTGACAGCATTATGATTTTTTTTAATAAAGGATCTAAAAATGTGTAAAATGACAAAAAAACAATAAAAATAGCAAATTTGAAGGTTTTTGTTGGTACTTGCCATTCAGTTGGACTAAATATAATAAAATGGCCCAAATTGAAACTTAGAATGTTTACGAAGGGTCCGGTGTAGTTTAGCTCCATTCGATTTGAAAAAAATAAATATTACAGATAAAAAGAACACATTTTGTTTAGTAGATTTCCAAAAGAAAAAATCGAAAAATGCATTTTTGCAGAGAAAAATGAAATTAAAAGTCGAAAAAATACTATGTTTTTAGGTTAAGTAAAAGGCCAGAATTTGCGACGTTGTCAGATCAAAAAAAATTGTTCGACGGCGCATTTATGATAAAGAAATTTTACAATTTAATGAGGAAAACCTAACGACAACTAACCAAAAACTAACCAAAACTAGGTAATAGTTTGAAAGTTGTTGTTGGTTAGTTCTGATTTGTTGTTTCTATAAAAAAAACTTAATTTCTGGTAAATGGGAAAAAACAACCTTCAATAATAACAAATTATTAGAAAACATCTGGCAACATTGTTTTTTTAAGGAGGAAATCCTAAACAAAATGACATCCTATCATCTCTTTTTGTAGGTATTCTTTCTCACTTTTTTTTGTGTTAGTCAGCCATATTACTTTAGTATATTTTATATGGGAAATAAAGAAATTATTTTATTTTGTGTTAATATGAGTGAAAAATTAATTTTTCAGGCCCTATGTGTTTTATAATGGTGTAACAAATAACTGAAAAAAAAATTATATCAAAATATTGCTGTTTAAAAATGGAGCTAAAGTTCACCGAAACCGCAAAGATATTTAAGGAAAACAGCGTATAAGTTAAATTACAAAAAAATAAATAAATATACTGTTTCTATTTTTTTAACAATCTAGTACCTTATTGTATGTAGGCATTTAAACAACAAAAAATCTCGTTCCGATAAACACTTACTTCCTGAAGGTCGCCTCGTACTGCTTGATCTCTTTCCTCGTAAATTCATGGAACTCGTAAAAATATTCACCACCCTGTACTTAATCTTGACTTCTTGTCCGTTATCAAGAGCGTCGTTCATCTCTTGCCTCCTCACCAAGACGGAATTTAATTCGGCATCGGCAGGCATGTCTGAAGATTTTTTTAATGGAAAAAACAACACAAAATATTTACGGTAAATCGACAAATAAAAACTAAAAGCGAACCGCTGAAAATCACGTGAATAATGTAGAACCGATCCGGTCTGAAGGCGCGCGATTTCAATTCGAACGTGATTTGATGTAAACAATCGTGGAGTCGTTGGATTTTAAACTCGCTTGGCTCGGCTCTCGAGATCGAGCGCGCGCAAGTGCTTTTATTTTTGTACACCCTGTGAGAGCGAAAAACGTGCGCTCATGAATAAGCGGGGTGATATCGACACACTGGTGGTTCTTAAAATTGCCCCTTACTGGGCAGGTGTTACAATTTGCGACCCTACTATAGCAAAAGGGTACTTTGTATATAAATAGGATTAGTGTTGTAATGAACTATTGAAAATTTTCGAACGTGTTTCAGAAATATTGGAAATATTAAAAAAAAAGAAAAAAAATAAAAATGCGTTTATCACCATCAAAACAAAGATTTCTATACAGGGTGTTTCAAAAAACATGGACCATCGCTCGTGGGGTAATTCTTTACTTATAAATAATAAAAAAAAGTCCCATGCACATGGGTCCGGAAACGCATGGTTTCCGAAATACAGGGAGTTAAAGTTTCAATTTTTTTTCAATTTTTTTCAAATGACTAAAATACCACTCAACCGATTTTAATGAAACTTAGAACTTGAAAGTGTATTAATAAAGTGCATAGTTTTAAGTAAAAATCTGCTTACAGCTGCGGCAGTGGCATGCGTACGGGGTAACTGTAAAAATGTATTTAGAGAAAAAATATGTGCGCCACTGACTTTTGCCAATTTTGATGCACCAGTTATGAAGCTTATTACATAAGCCACAAAAGTTACCTCTTGGTATTTTTTCGTTTAGGGTTTCCCTTAGCAGATATGGTTAATTTTATAAAAATGTGCAAAGTACCCATTTGTCAAAAAATAATCGTATAATGCCATGAAACTGTAGTTTTTGACAGTTCTCTAAATTCAATAATTTTGAAGTGCTTTGTAGAAGTCAAAAGTGTTTTCGTGTTATTCTTTAAATTTAGCAGTTTTTTCGATTTTAGTTATTTGTTTTGTGTTTGTATGTTTCGTTATTTTTTGATTCGTGTTTAGATATTAAGCTGCTCATTAATATTATTTCCGCCTATCAAGATGGTTTTTATCAACTACATTTCAGCCGAATTGACTGATATGTTGTTAATTTATGGACAAACAAATCAAAATGCTGGACAAGCTGTGCGAGTTTATCAGGAAATTTATCCCCAAAGAAGAATTCCTGGTAAAAATATTTTTCCACGTATTGTAAGTCATTTAAGAGAAACTGGTTCTTTAAAACCTTTAAAAGCTGATTCTGAACGCAGAAGATACCGCCGAACTATACGAGTCGAAGAGGCAATATCAAATAGAGTTGAACGTGATCCTAGTACAGTTACGAGAATTGTTGCCAATGAACTGGGAAATATTTCGGCATCATCAGTTCACAGAACTCTGAAGGAGCAAAGTTTATATCCCTATCATTTTACACGTGTCCAGAAACTTCTACCTAGATACTTTCAACCAAGGGTATTGTTTTGTCAATGGTTCTTAAACAAACTGAGACACGACCATCATTTTTCTAAACGTGTACTATTCACTGCTGAGGCGTCATTTACGCGAAAAGGTATAGTAAATTTTTCCAATTTACATACATGGGCCAATGAAAACCCTCACTCTCTACAAGTAGCAAATTCGCAGTATCAATTTTCCATCAATATTTGGGCTGGTGTTATTGGAAATCACATAATTGGTCCTGTTGTTCTACCGAATCGTCTTGAACAGGAATCATATTTAAATTTTTTACAAAATGATTTGCCGGAGTTACTACCACTTTTTGTGAGAAATGGTACAATGTGGTTCCAGCATAACGGTGCGCCCGCACATTTTGCAGCAGTTGTAAGAACATATTTAGCTGACACATACGGTCACCGATGGATTGGTCGTGGAGGTCCGGTGCCATGGCCACCTCGATCTCCGGACCTGAATCCACTAGGTTTTTATTTGTGGGGTAATTTAAAAGAAATGTTTTATAAAACACCATTAAATACACGAGAAGAATTATTGGAAAGAATAGAAAATGCATTTGTCATCATTAGAGAAGATCACAATATTTGCAGAAGAGTAAGAAGATCTTTGCGGAGAAGGTTAAATGCTTGTAAAAACGCTAATGGTGGTCACTTTCAACATTTTCTTTAGCTTTAAGTCAATTGTGTATTGTACAAAAACAAGAGTTTTGAATAATCATGGTGTTTCTACGATTACTTTTTCATTACGCCGACGAATGGGTACTTTGCACATTTTTATAAAATTAAGCATATCTGCTAAGGAAACCCTAAACGAAAAAATACCAAGAGGTAACTTTTGTGGCTTATGTAATAAGCTTTATAACTGGTGCATTAAAATTGGCAAAAGTCAGTGGCGCACATATTTTTTCTCTAAATACATTTTTACAGTTACCCCGTACGCACGCCACTGCCGCAGCTGTAAGCAGATTTTTACTTAAAACTATGCACTTTATTAATACACTTTCAAGTTCCAAGTTTCATTAAAATCGGTTGAGTACTTAAGTCATTTGAAAAAAATTGAAAAAAAAAATAAAACTTTAACTTCCTGTATTTCGGAAACCATGCGTTTCCGGACCCATGTGCATAGGACTTTTTTTTATTATTTTTTAGTAAAGAATTACCCCACGAGCGATGGTCCATGTTTTTTGAAACACCCTGTATATTTCTTATACTTTTGTGCAGTACAAATTTTAGACTAGAAAAATAATTTCCGAAATTGCTTGTTGCTATTGCTTGCTTTAGAAAAAATTGAATTGCACTTCCATGAAGACGGCATTCATGATGAACAGAACCGAATTTAGAACTGTGGAGGCCCTTGGGCAGATTTCGTGTGGGGGCCCTACATTTTACTATTCAAAACAAGATCCACGAGTAGTTGTTTTTTCCTGCTATATCCAAATCTGAAACTCGCTTTTCCGGAAAGGTGGTCAGAAAATTGTTATAAACTATTTAATTGTGTAATACACTGTAGTTTATAAACTATTAAAGATAGAAAAATGTTCCCAAATACTTTTTGTTCCTTATAAAAAAAGAAACAAAATGGCGTTTTGTTAATTAAAATTCGTCAATTATATCACTAAATGACACTTTGTTATCGTATTATTCAATTTCCCAGACGTAATCAAAACAAACACCAGTTTCTAACTTATTTTTACTATTAATAATGTTTGTTTATTTTATTTGTTTTAATGTTATGATTACTCAGGACATAATGGGTTATTGCTTCGCCACTTATTTGATTTAAACAATAATGTATATAAATGAGTCACACATGCATCATGTACTAATCATAATAAATAAAAAGGGTTTGTTTCCTATATAATACGCGGTTCGTGTTTTCCCCTTTGGTAATTTGCTCATTAATAAGTTGAATCATTTTATTATAGGTTTGGTGCAAACGTATTTTTGCCAGTGGCGTGCTTTGGGGTAGTTCACTCGTAAAACGGCTTTGCTTAAGAATTAAATGAAATTGAAATATAGGGTTAATAAAAGTGTCTTTTATCTAATTGAAAAAAAGACAATTTTATCGTCTGTGAAAGGAAATATTAACAATCACATTGTGTATAATTGGAGTTGGAAAGCTGCACGTGTGCAGCGTTAATTTGGGGTCCATTCAAAATACTGCATCACGAATTAGACAAAAAAGGCAACATCGCCTGAAACAGAAAAAAAAATCCAAAAAACCTAAAAATTCAAAACACTCATCAACGTTTCGGAGAGCCTGCCAACATTATCAAGATTAACCTAAATAAAAAATAAAATAAAAATTAAAATTAAATTGGTAAGAATTTTGGTACAAAATTTAACAGATTCTAAGAATTTTTCATTATTTATGACGTTTTGTCATAAATGACATATTAATTAGTTTTAACTGGTATATTTATAAAGGGTGGTGTTTTACATACTCACAACTTTACCTAAAATAACTTTGCTTCAGTGCAGAGCATCATCCATAGGTAACCATGTATTATCTAAATTAATAGATATTAATTCATTTATCTTGATTTATTGATAAAATTGCTCTTTCTTTTAAAGGGTGTTCCAATAAGAGGTTTCGAATGTTGGTAACGAATAAAATGAAAGTTTTATAACATATTTGAAGTTTATTTATGGCACTGCGTAGCTGAACAGTGTACAATTATACGTGGAATACAATATCTGCTAAATGACCACCACGACTTCTCTGACAGCACACAATTCTTTTGTTGAAATTTTCCATTACTTTCAAACACATTTCTGGAGTTATGTCACGAATTATTCGTGTAATTTCTTGTTTCAATTCTTGAATGGTTAGGGGATTGTTTTCGTAAGCTTTGCTTTTCACATAGCCCACAAAAATAATCTAGCGGCGTCAAGTCGCAAGATCTTGGTGGCCAATTTACGTCCCCGTTCCTTGAGATAATCCTCCTTTCAAACCGTGTACGCAATAAATCCAATGTTTCTCGTGCTGTATGGCATGTCGCCCCATCTTGTTGGAACCATATATTGTCTACATCCATCTCCATTATCTCATCCCATAAAAAAACATCAATCATCGTTCGGTATCGCTCTCCGTTTACTGTAACAGCTTGTTCGTCTTCATTTTCAAAGAAATACGGACCAATTATACCCCAGCCCAAAAACCGCACCAAACTGTTACACGTTGGGCATGCATTGGCTTTTCGTGAATATGTCTAGGATTTTCATTGTCCCAGATACGACAATTTTGTTTATTTACGTACCCGTTTAAATGGAAGTGAGCCTCGTCACTAAAAATTATTTTATTGCAAAAATTATTGTCCTCTGCCTTCCTCTGTAGGATCCAATTGCTAAAAGCACGACGTTGTCCATGATCCTGTGGCTTTAGCTCCTGATAATTTGAATTTTATAAGGATGCAAACCTAATTCTTTTTTAAAATTCGCCAAGTTGAAGTTCTGCCGATGCCCAAATGTTGTGAACGTCTTTTAACAGACATTTGTGGATTTTCAGCCACACTTTCCCGAACAGCCTGAATATTCTCAACGGAACGAGCTGGACGTTCCCGTATTTTTGTTTTAATATCTTGCACAGATCCGGTAGTTTCAAAGTTATGCACTATTTTGCGAATAGTCGCTTCTGAGGGACGATTGTGTACACCAAAGTAATCCCGAATTCGCCGATATGTGGCTCTCACAGAAGACCCATTTTGAAAATACGTTTTTATAATGTAAACACGTTGTTCGACAGTATAGCGCTCCATTGTTAAAATTGTACTGAATTCCACAATGCAATAAAATCCGAATTACCAAAAAAAAATTGAGATAAGAAGAGTAGCAAATAAAAACATTCGAAACCTCTTACTGGAATACCCTTTATTTTAGGTTTTTTTAAACAAGCTTCCTTTGCTAAAATGCTAGAAGCATTCCAGTTTATTATGTGGTTATTATCAAATGCGTGTTAACAAATTTTTAATTTGTAAAATTCTGTGTTTGTAATGTATGTTCGATGTTCTTTTATGCGTTTTGCTAATGGTCTGGAAGTTTCACCTACATAAAATTTATTACATTTACAAGGAATCTTATAAACATTTTTTTGTGTTTTTGTTTACATTGCATGGTTTTGTTTTTGTTACCTGAGATCTAATACTGCTTTGTGTTTTAAAGATAGTACGAATATTAAATTTATTACCTATTCGTTGAATGTTATTTAAAAAGCCAGGAATATATGGTAAAAATAAATTTGTAAAAGGTTTATTTTGATTTTGCCTTAAATTTGGTTGTTTAAATTTTAGAAAGCATTTGTTTATAAAATCAAGAGGATAATAATTATTTGGAACTAAAATTTCTTTTAAAAATTCTTTTTCATTTTCTTTTTTTGATCAGAATACATTTTAATTCTATTAAAAAGACCTTTACAATTCCTTTTTTACTATTATTGGCTTATTAGAGTTAAAATTTAAGTATATACCTGTAGATACCTAAATTTTAACTCCAATTACCCAATAATGTTAAAAAAAGGACTTGTAAAGAGTCATTTTAATAGAATTAAAATAATTTATTCTGAATAAAATAAACCAAAAAAATAAAAAAATAAATAATCATTCGGGAAAAGGATTTCAAACAAACAATTTTTTTATGCATAAGGAAAAACTTCCGGATTTTTTTAAGCATAATAAATCCTACAAGGTACAATTGAGAAGCGGTATATTTCCCGCGTAATTTCACTTTCCATTTGTAATCTATAGATACGTGAAAAAATTCAATGATTTAACAGAAAGTCTGGTTACTTAACAAGAAGATGAGTATTCTCATCGGGTTTCATTAAATGCTGTAATCGCATATACAGTGTGAATTCCTCACTTGAAATAAATTTAATAAATTAAAAACAAATTATTTTTTTGGAAAAATGCTTGAGCTTGTCGATTAGTATTTTTAGTTGCGCTCTTTTTTATGGAAGCAATATACAGGGTGTCCCAGAAGTAATGGGACACAGAGCAATAGCAGATTCCTTAGGTCGAAATAATGCAATTAACGTAAACTTGCCTTATCCCAAAGTTAATGATAACTAAGATACAGGGTGTCAAACTTTTAATTTTGTTTTCGTTTTTTCGTAATAATTTCTTAACTAAATAACAAAGCGGTACAAAATTGGGGATTTGGGGTTTTTTGAGGCAAGAAATTTAAATTTGTCCATACTTTTGATGTTGCTGGTAAAGGGCGCCAGCTACGGCCTACCCCACTTGTTTTAGATGTCATAACTTTTTTTAAGCTAAATATTTTGACCTTTTTATTAAAAAAGTAGTTACAATAATTCCCTCTGCGTCAAAAATGTATACCTCATTTATGTCTTAGAAGCGACTGTTTTCGAGATAAATGCATTTTAAAGGACCCCGCAATTTTCCTATGGAAAATCGTTTTCGGCCAAGTGTTTTCAAACTTTATAAAGTAATAGTTTTCAACACGCTGATCAAAAGTTTCCACGGGTACAAAACCCAAAAACCCCTCTGCTTCTTTATAAGTATGTATAAGTATGAGTTAGGAAATAAAATTAACATAATTTCATATACAGCGTGTCCCACGCGTTCTTGCCATATGGGAAATTTTTTTACTGACAGTCGAAACAAAATCATTTTGATGTAGAAAAGTTCTGCTTATTTAAAAACTAAAAATCCCTACGCAAAAAGTTTAAAAATACCAGCAGTATACAGAGTAGCGACAAAAACGTAAAATTTATCCAAGACTAAAGTACCCTTATTTTGCAATATTCAAAGAAAAGTTATTTAAAGAAATTATTTAGAATTAATTTTTATATCTAATTACGAAATCACAGCCACCTACGAAAAAAAGGGTATTTTTATTTTACATTAAAAATTTTGTCAAAAATTAACAAAGGTAATTATCGGACCTGAAGTTAACTATGCCAATAATAACTGACATAAACACTGACATTATTTCTAGTCAGAAGTACAGTTATAAATTCTAATTTATCCATTTATCATTTTGATTTATTATGCCTCCAAAACTAACCACGGAACAGAAGATTGAAATTGTTTTAATTGTGGGTGACAACTACAAAACCTTTAGAGAAGCCGCTGAGATTTTCAATGAAAGGCATCCTGAAATATCTGTATCTCATCAAACTGTTGGACACATAATGGCAAAATTTAAAGGCAGTGGAAGTGTAGAAAACAGATTCAATAAAAAAATCAAGTTCAGGTCGAAGATGATGAAGATTTTGACTTGCAAATTATCCAAGCCGTTGTTGAAAATCCCAAGATTTCCTTGAGAAATATGTAAAAAATACTTCCTGGAAATGAAAGACGCTCAGTCTGTAAATCTACTTGGAAGAGTTCTTAAAGCAAATCATTTTCATCCCTATAAACCCATCTTTGTCCACACATTGCATCCTGGAGACTTTGATTTTCGGTTTGATTTTTCAGCTTGTTATCAAGGTATGCATGAAGACGACCCGTATCTTTATAGAAAAATATTTTTTTCTGACGAAGCTTGTTTTACGTCAAATGGAATTGTTAGCTCCCAGAACTATCGATGGTGGAGTACAGCTAACCCGCGGTTTGTTATCCAGTGTCGGGATCGTTTTCTTTTAAGACAAATGTGTGGTGCGGAATTTTAGATAATCAACTGATAGGCCCATTTTTCTTCCGGGGTAATATAACGTCGGATGTTTACCTTCATTTTTGGGAAATCAGTTGTCTGACTTTATTAATGGCCTTCCACGTGACATTAGAAATACTTTTGTGGTATCAGCATGATGGTGCGCCATGCCATAGTTCTCGAGCTGTTAACGAGTTTCTTCAGGAAATGTTCCAGGGGCGTTGGATAGGAAGATTTTCAGAAATTCATTGGCCCGACCTGGCAACCCACTGGATTACTTCCTTTGGGGATATTTAAAGGAAAAAGTGTATTCTCACCGACCATTTCAAAATATCGATAGCTTAGAAAGGATAATAACCCAGTGTGCTCGAGAAATCCCTCGTTGTTTTGAGAAAAGTTGTTTCAAAATTTCCAAGTTAACAGAAAAATGCATGGAAAAAGAAGGTGGCTATATTAAAATTTGAATTATACTAATATTTTAATATTAAAGCTTTTACTTTTTATTCCGTTCTGATTTACTGAAATACAAAAAATTTTTATTTTATTTTTTTCGTAGGTGGCTGTGATTTCGTAATTATATATAAAAATTAATTCTAAACAATTCCTTTAAATAACTTTTCTTTGAATATTGCAAAAAAATACTTTAGTCTTGGATAAATTTTACGTTTTTGTCGCTTCTCTGTATACTGCTGGTATTTTTAAACTTTTTTGGAATTTTTAGTTTTAAATAAGCAGAACTTTTTACATCAAAATGATTTTTTTTTTCGACTGTCAGTAAAAAATTTTCCCATATGGCAAGAACTGCGTGGGACACGCTGTATAATTAATATAGGAAAAAATAGTATTTTTGAGTACAATTTTTACACCTTATAAGCGCGATAACACAAAAACTATCCATTTTTGAGCTTTGTGCCAATAAAGACTATTGCTCAGAATCCCTTTAAGAATACTATATTAAATTTTTAGCTAATTTGACCGGGATCCAATTTCCATAAGATGCGGGGTCCTTTCGAAATTTTTACCTAAAATTATTAATTTCCAAATTTTGACCTAGCACCTCTAAAAATAGCAAATATCTTTAAATCCTCTATTATCCATTTTAGATTTCAAATTTTCCAAAATTCTTAATTAGCATCACATTGATTTTTGAAAATAAAAATGAAGAATTTTAAAACATCTGCCTAATAAAATCTTCAAATAAGGAAACACACCTAACATGTGTTTTTTAACCAAAATATGTTGTTTTTCAGGTCCAGAGAAACAACATTTTAATTATTTATTTTTATGTTTTAATTTACCTTAAGAGGGTTTGAAAAACAAGGTCTCTTACAAAAATAAATTCAAAATTTTAATACATCTTTATATTTTGCAAGCAGAGAAATTATTAAACGATACTTAAAAACTTTCTACAAAATTACAATAAGATGTTCCATTTATAAGTTGCTTAAAGTTTCCTCAAGAATCTAACATTGCAAGTTTTGCATACAGTTATTTCATTAATGGGTTAATCTTAGAAA
>JAHBCN010018028.1:0-17529 GCA_019359885.1 Listronotus oregonensis
TTAAAGATTTTGTAATATTGATTATAATATTTTAATAATGTTAGTAAAAAAATAATGTCAATTTACACGTAAAAGTGCCACACACTTACCAGCACCAAGAGCAGGAGCAACCAACGCTGGAGCAGCTATAGCAACGGGAGCAGCAGCTATAATACCAGGCGCCGCTAAACCACCAGCAACGTATCCAGGACTACCGAGGCCTACAGCAACACCCCCTAGGCTACTTGGACCAACAGCAATAGCTCCTGGGCTGCTTAGACCAACAGCAACACCCCCGGGCTACTTGGACCAACAGCAATAGCTCCTGGGCTGTTAGACCGACAGCAATAGCCCCAACTACTGGGCCTACAGCAATAGCTCCTGGACTGTGACCAACAGCAATAGCTCCAGGACTACTGGGGCCTACGCAATGCCCCCGGGCACTGCTTGGACCCGCAGCAATAGCTCCTGCACTCTTGGACCGACACCAATAGCTCCTGCACTACTTGGAGCAACAGCGATTGATCCGGCGGACACTGGTGCAGCAGCTATAGCTCCTGTAAAAAAAAGATACGCTTATAAGGGTTTTTTAATGGAAAAACTATATAGATCAAACTACAAAATTTATGCAACCAGAAATTTGCTTTGTCCAGGATGCTATGTATTTTTTGGATCAAGAACGAGCTAAATAAACTTTTTCCCCGTGTTGTAGTAAAACTATTGTATTGTTTTTTGTTTTACTCTGTAATTTAATAAGGTTTAAAAGGCTAAAGTTTTCCCTTTGTTAACGTTGTTAACGTTAAAGTTTAACTTTGTTAATGTTGAAAAATATGTGGTTTTTATACTTTAGAAATCCACGAAAACTTGGGTAAAGCATATGTATTGGTACCGTAATTTTTTAGATGTTTAACCCTTCTCCCCCTTTCGCAAAGGGTTATCCAAGCCCCGAAATATGCAGATTTGCATTTTATGGCACCTTTTAAATAACGCGGTAGTGTGGGGTTTAAAAAAATCAAGGGTTGGTGGGGGGTACCCTTCACCCAAATCTAACATTTTAAAGGGGCCCTTTTTAAACAATTACAAAATTTTTAAAGTGCCTCAAGAACCTACTAAAATTTTTCCCCGCTCTCCTACTACGAATACTGATACTAATGTTAAATTCTGATTTATAAACCCAGTCCTTAAATATTTTATGTCGGTAACTAAACTACTTTGTCATGGAAAGAGTAAAATGGAAAATTAAAATGTGCACCCTGTATCTATAATTGGGGAGTTCGCGTTTAAAACCAGTTATATCCATTTTTGTAAATTTTTCAGGAATCGAAAAAACCCTTTTTTTTTTTACATGAAACAAAAAAATTTTGTAAACGAAATTTTTGTTTAAACTAGTTTGACAATAAGGATCATAAATTTTTTTTTAAAGAAAAAAATTAGCAATTTTAAATATTACCCACTTTTTTTATGGATATACCCTTTTTTTAGAAAACTTGGATTTAACGGGTTTTTAGCACGGGAGATAATTTTGCTAGGAATTTTTGTCCTGCATGGATTTACCTAAATTTTTACAGAGGGGGGGAATAGCCCAAGGATCAAAGTTTATATCATGCCGAGGTGTGCTTTTATCCTGGGGGTGGTTGCCGGGGGGGAAAAAGTTTGCTTTTTTTAAAGGGAAAACATATGGGTTTTTTTAAAGTATATAAAAGACCTTTCTTCTAAAAAAAAAAAAGTTTTTTTAGCATAAAATTTAAAGCAAATTATGAAAAAAATAAGGTCGTTCCCTACTTTTTTCAAAAACCCCCAAAATTCCCCTCTTAATTAAAATAGATCTGTACCCTTCGGCATTTCTTTTTATATATGTATTATTAATAATTTTTTCAAATTAAAAAGTTAATTTAGAAAAATTGGAGCTTAAAAAAAAATATCCATTTTCATCAAAATAACTTAACAATACTGGGATAGTAAAAAAAAGCCGGAGTATCGAATTATAGCTTTTTTTATAACAAAGACTTTTTATTACATATATTTTTCTGTACAATAAATATTTGGCCAGATATGGCCGTTGAAACCTCTATTTACGAGCGAGCACCACCTTTTTCTAGCCCTTTTAACTCATCCCATTTTTAAAAATAAGGGGTTAAAAAAGGGTTTAATTTACATAGCCCCGTAGCTCTTAAAAACCCGACAAAATTATTTTTAACAAACTTTTTATCATTAAAACTAAAGGAGCTATATTTTAAAAAACCCAAACAACTTTTTTTTGAAAAATCGAATAGCCCAATTCGGAGCATAATATTATATAAAACCGGTATACTTTATACTTTTACCGGTATCATTTTTTTGCAATTTATTTTTTCTTTTTATATCTATTATATTGGTTTATAAAATTGCAATGTTGTAAGGGCGGTTTTTAAGGGTTGAAAATTTAAAAAGAATAAATTGGTAATATTTCAGGCAGTAATATTTTTAATTATTAATTATGTCAAGCTATTAATTTTTTGGGGGTAAATCTTTTTTTTTAAATTTAAACTATAATAAGGGATAATTTATAAGGGTCGAAAAGTTGCGAAATGAAATTAGTACATTTTTTTAAACAACAATTCTAAAATTAAAACTCTATGGTAAATTAATCATTTTTAAGGGGTTTTTTTTTAATTTAAGCTCTAACAAGGGTTGATTTTTAAGGGGTTAAATATTTTTTAAAATTTATTCTGAAACTAAAAAACATTAATCAACTAATCCAAACCAAATTTTACCCATCTTAAGGTTTAAAATGTTATTCCTTGTTTTTTAGAATTAGGGGTAGTTTTCACCCTTAAAAAAAAAACAGCGCACATTACCATGAAATAGAATTTAAAGTAGAGGGGTTTAAAAACGCCTTATTCCAAATTTTTTTTTTCAAATCGATTGGGCACAAAATTGCAAGCTTTTGCAACTTTTAAGCCTCATTTTTGGGGCTATAATTATTTATCATCAAATCGTTTTAATTTGTCACAAAAAAAATTTTTTTGTAAATCTCATAAGGGGTGGTTATTTAGAGGTTAAGTTATGGTAGTTAAATATTTATTATACCGTAAACTGTTAAAATATATTTTTTTTATAATAAAAGCGTTATTAAATAATTTTAAAATAAAAAAACTTTTTGAAATTTTTTTAAAGGGGATTTTATTGAAACATTAAAAAATAATGTTAGATATATCTAACAATAATTTTTAACGTTTCAACCCTAAAAAATCACCCTTAATAACGAAATTTTAAAAATATTTTTTTATGAGTGAGTTATAACTCACAACATAAAAATATATTCATTCTACATATTTAGCTATGATTTTAATTTACATAAGGTCTATTTCAATGTGGTTTTTTATTTTTTTAGCATAAGGGGTGGTTTTTACCCCCTAAAAATAAAAAGCACACCCTAAGCATATATAAACTTTGATCTAGAGGGTAAAAGCAACTTAATTCGAAATTTTCATAAAAATTGAAACTGGACAAAAAAATCCGGAGGTTAAACAGCTTTTTTCTCCCCATCCACTGTACTATTTTGATGCGAACCCTTAACCTTAGCTACTAGTTTAAATAGCTTATATTCTCTTTTAATACAAAATGAGAAAGGGAGTCGATAGACCTCACAAATATTAGGAAACCATCAAAACATGATTTTGTCTAAAAAGCGGATATAACTGGTTTTAAAAGGGAACTCCACAATTTTTGTCAACATTTTAACAATTTTAGTTTTATTTATTATTATATTTTCAGGTAAGTTTTTATACCTTATTTTTATTTTAAAAACGTAAATAAGTGTTTAAATTTTCTGGAATTTTTGTGATTTTTTCTTTTTTTTTTTTTTAGGTAATCTGCTAGTTCAAGGGGGTCAATAAGACTGAGCAGGTTCAGTCTCTATACCCCGGGACTAGGAGCGAAGCGGTCCCATTTTATAAAGTTTCTTTTGGCATGTACCGAACGAGCACTTTTAAGTACCCTATATCAATTTTTAGGTTTAGAATCTTAAAAGTCTTTAAGTCCAAGGACCCCGTAATAAAACTTTAAATGCTGGTTAAGGCGCGGTTAAAAAAACTTTTTCCCTTTTTTAAAAAATTCAGATTTAATTTTGGAAGTCATATTATCAGACTTCTTTAAGCTAATTGACCTTGGGTGTAAATAATTGCCATATCAAGCACAAAACCTAGCAGCAATTTAGTTATGGTATTAACATTAACCTTACCGGTAGATACACCAGAAGAGACAACAGCACCGGTAGAAACTGCAGGAGCAAGAACTGCACCAGTGGCTACACCCGAGCTTACAACAGCACCAGTGGCTATACCAGGGCTAATAACAGCGCCAGTACCGACAGCAGGAGCAAGAAGAGCTCCAGTGGCTATACCAGGGGATGCTAAAATGGCGCCATGGCCCAGTCCCAAGCCTAAACCTATACCTTTCGGACGGGCATATGCGACTGCGAAAGTGCAAAGGGCCAAGAAGATCTGTAAAATAAAGATTTTAAACATAATCTGATATGACAATACCCCCTTTTCTTTATTTTCCAAAAAAAAAAAAAACTAAAATAAACAAGAGTTTAAATATTTTGGCAACAACTAATAAACTAAAATATTTTTTTATTGGGTACGGAACTAGTATAATTATGGTAAATAATTATTTAAAAGTTTTCCTATAATGTTTATTTTTTTAAACTTTCCCAAGATAAGACCTGCGTTAAAGATTCAGTTGCAAAAGTAATTAAAACAAGCTAACAAACAAAAAGTATTTTATTCATGTTCCGATTTTTTTTTTTGTTCTCGTATCATTTTCCCATGTAAGGCAAATCTGTACCAAATAATTTATCCATTATTATTTATAAAGATATCAACAGAAATTATTAATTTGACATTGCAAACACATTCCGAACAATATCCAAACTATATCAAACACTCAATATAAAAATAATAAAATAAAATTTAAAACAAAAATAAATTAACTAACAGTCTTACTTGAGTAAAATGCCTAAGGCGGTGGAAAACCTAAATTTTAAACAATACCTCACAATTATACAGGGTGTTTCCTAAGTAATCTAAAACTTCATTTTAACAAGTATCTAAAAATGTCTCCCTTCCACAAAACAGAGTATTGAATATTTTTCCAGATTTTTGCAACAAAAAATCGAAATATCCTTATTTGTTTACACTATACGTTTACTGTGTTTATTAGAGAGCATGTTTTAGGGTAAATAAAAATGTAATAACTTTATCAGGGGCGTACGCGTAGACACCAGTATATTATTTTTAAAAATCAAGCACGCCACTGGTATTTTTAAATTTGTGAATCTCTGGCGTAAAGTTTCTTTTTGGATTTTCTAGCTTAGATATGGAGAAAAAAGAAATATTTTAATTAAAATAGACAACAAAAATATATTGTATACATAAATTGTTTTAAGAATAATTGGTAACGTTAAATAACGCTAATAAACAATAATTATTAACATGATAAAACTAACTGTATACGTTTAAAAAGCTTAAATAAATGTAGACATTTTAATTTTTTGATAAATAAAGCAAACCAAAAAAAAAATAGCAACGTAAAATAAAACACATTGAATTAAAAAAAAGACATATTAGAATATGTTTATGTAAATATATATTTTTTTATGAGGACATAGAAAAAACATCTTTTTTTATTTTAAATTACTTAGAAACACCCTTGTATAAAACAATTGTTTCAAAAAGATATTAGTGATATTTAGGATTAAATTGCAAAATATTTTAATTTTTGCAACAGATAAATTCTATATTAATATGGAGAAAATAAGAGGCCCAAAAGAAGTACATAATTTTAAAAAAAGATCTATTAAGAATGTACCATATTTTTTTTTTGTTTTTGAATAAAATAGTACCACTTACCAAGCCGTTCATGTTGCCGCAATTCTTGTACCGAAAGAAAAACAAAGAATGGTGTTTTATCAGCCACCACCCTGATTTATATATTATTTCTTACTGACCTTCGGCTACTCTGAATAAACCTTTGCACGAATTTCTTCATTATGGTATGAGAAAGAAAATGTGTCAAAATCATTTTTTTTTATAAATATGTAATTTTTTTTTTTTAGTGTCAAAAAGAATACACCTTTGATTATATATTCTAAGCAATACCTATTTAAAAGACTTTTTACATTTTCGTTTATTTTTTCACGTATTCACTTCGACTGGGATGGATTGAGAATTTTTTTGCCACCTACCCTTGAGATCATATCTGCTTCTCTTCTAAGATTTCTCGTAAACAGGGCCGTCGGCAAGGGGGTCAGGGGAGATCCGTCGACCCTCCCTGGGCTTTTAAACATTGCTTAAAATAAAACAATTCCCGTCTAAATCCTTAAATTTCACAATATTTCCTAGGAATTTAAATAAGTATATTAATTTTTTAGTAATTAAAGTTGTGATATTGTTATTTATGATTTTAATTAAATTATTTTTAGACTAGTAAATTGACCTAAACTTTTTGACCCCGCCTACTTTTTTTCTGGCGCGGCCCTGCTCGTAAATATGTGAATAAATTGCTAAATAAATTTAAAAAGGCATCGAGAGCTACATTTCTAAAAAAGAATCCCAAAACTTCCACTTATATACCGTGGTTTTTCAAATCTTGTGACAATGCCTAAAAGTCCAAGCTCACAAAAAATTTCTTCCAAATTCGAGTTCTGAAAATCGACAGTTTTGTATTTAAGCAAGAAATCAATATAATACCATAGAAACCAAAGACGGTTTAGTGAAATGAGGAGTTCACAATTCTCCCTTCCACTAGGAACATACAGTTCTGTATTTCAAACAAAAATATATGCTTTACTGCACTGTGCAAAAGAAAATAACAGGAGGACTTATAAAAACAAGCATAATAACAAACAGCCAGGCGTCACTGGGGGCTCTAGAAAACCCCAAGGTAACTCCGGCTGACTGGGAATGCCAAAAAGAACTGGGTCCTGGGAGAACGCAACAGGGTAACTTTCGTGGGTACCAGGACATTCGGGAATAGAAAAACGAAAAAGGAATGAGCTAGCGAGACATGGATCATCCACACCATTTTTGGACCAGAACCTGCCCTTGGGTGCCAAAACCACAGCACGAGGGCAAACCAGGGAATGCATCCGAAACAAACACAAGGAATACTGGTAAAACCTCGGTAGAATAAGACATGGAAAAAGCTTCATAAGGGGCCCATCCAAAAGAACGAAAAAAGAACTACTTAGACAAAGTAGGCAAAGACTTTGCATAACAGTAGGGTTGCTAACAGGTCACGATATCCTAAGAGGACACCTACACAAGAGAGGCTCATACAATGGGGACCCAAGTTGCAGAATGTGCGACAAGAGGGAAGAAACAGCCTACCCTATACTGTCCGAATGTGAAGCGTTGAATCACGAAAGACAGACATTATTTGTGCAACCGAAAATGAGCAAAAAAAATATATCAAGTCTTGGGGTTATACAGACTTGTAGAAAGCAAAAGACTAGTGGGAGGATTCCCACTAAGCAAAGAACATCATGAGCACGTTTTATAACGTTATTTAAAAGTAACTGTGGTAACGTTCAATTTTAAACGTTATTTTATCATGTCTGTTTCGTTTTCTTGAATTGTTACTGATAATTTTCGTTTCTGTAACATACCCTTGTAAATATTTTTAATACGGTATAGAACAAACATCTTAGTGACGTAATTTTTATGTACACTAATGTTAACGTTAAAATGTTGCCAGGTATAGAATGGTGTTTTAAATACAAGTTCGATACATCTGTTAATATACGTATCAGATACGATTATAATTTGTTAAAACATAAAATGTTATTGGTGTAACGTTATAATAATGATATTATTTAATGCATAATCGTTACGTTTACTGCGTCTACTACATTTCCTCGTGGAAATGTAAACATAGTTAAATATCGACCTCGTTTGCTTAAATGTACCCCGCACAGAGATTGTTACATTTTTTGACAACGACGCCAGGTTTAGAAAAGAAGCTTTTTACTTTATTTTAAAAACAATTGTGTTTTGTGTAAGTAGTAAATTTAAAGGTTTTTCTAGTGATATTAAAGGGAAATATTGATCGGAAAGTAAGTATTTTACAGTATTTTCTATTACACTTGAGTTTTTATGTATGTTTAGGTATATAGATAAACTGACCAAAAATCCAGATTTTGAAGTTAAGGTTTTTAAGCCATAAGTCTAGAAAATCCAGCGTTAGCCGTTTCCTTAAGATAAATATTGGGGTAATAAGTCCGGATTTAGTTTGGTGAGGTACCTCCCATTCCCTAGATACATATAAATTAAAGAAAGTACCTATAGATTAAAATTTAGTTGCTTTATACCTTACATATTAGTCATTTATAAGACTGGAAAGTAGTGTTTTTGCAAGTCGAGTCAAGCGGTTTGTAGGGGACCGTAATTGACCTAGGCGACTCCTTAAGCTTGGCCAGACCTGCAAAACACTTGTTTTTCAATCATAATGTACAATGTTTTTTTCAACCAAGCTATTAAAAAACAATAATAATATTTTAATGATCGACAACAGGTCTATTTATCCGCTTGACACGGATTTGATACTTATTATAACAATAAGAATAATTTAAGACACCCACAGTACGGTAGTAGTTAGGCTAAGCCTTCGTAGACTGTCCAAAGATAAAAAAACCCCCTGAAGTTCTTTTCAAAAAACAACCAGCATAAAAACGGCTATGCTCCAAATAGCAGCTTATTTTTCATTTCATGGATCTGCAAAGTACCCGAAAAAAGTTACTTTCTGGCCAGAATGTTTTTTAAAAAAATGGGTATTTTCCGATCGGTCAAAAAAAAAAACTTTTTAGGGGACTCATATAGCAAAAATTGAGTATTTTAAATAAATGATAAATTTAATCAAAGTTGTAACAAAAAAGGGTTTACTGTGTAGTATTTTATTTTGTACTTTTGAGCCCCTGATAGTAGACATTTGACACATAAATTATAGTAATAATAATAATAATAATAATAAAATTATTAGAAAATTAATTTTTAAATAAATTGTAGATGGCACATTATGTTTTTAAATGACAACTATTCAAAAAGTGGATTGGCAGTTAAAAAAAAGAGAGGCATAGGTTTACCCATGCTCAAGTTAATCAAGACGGCTCCCAGGTAAGAAGAAGAAGCAAGTAACGTAACTGGTAAAACTGTAAGTAAAGTTCTTTTTGAGGGAAAAAATTGAATTTTTAATTGGATTGTTTATCAAATAGAAGCAAAATAATTATATAGTACAAAGTTCAAATGTTTTTTTTTTAAATTGGTGGAAATCAGTATTTACCATTTTAATGGCTAATCGGAAAAAATAAGAAAAATTTGACTTTATTTAAAAAAATAAAACTTTAAACCAAACAAGGTTTTTAACTTTTATAATATTGAAATAAAAATTTATGATCCCATCTGCAGGAAATTTTTTTTTTTAAAATTGGATTTAAAATTATCTTTTTAATTAAACCAATTATGTCAGTAACCAAAAGTTTTAAAAAATATTTTACAAAGGTTTTTTTTTCCAGGTAATTGGAGGAAAAAATAAAACAGAACATGGATTTTGAAACGTTGTTTTTTTAATAACATTTTTTAAATTATGTAAATTTTTATACCTAACTTAAGATTTTTTTACTTTTTTTAAATATTACCCCTTTTAAATCACAAATTGTAAACTTTTTAAATAAATTAAGAAAATAAACTTTATCCATGAACATTTTTATATATCAACTTTACCTTTGTGTGGATTTAAAAATAAGCTTTCCATATTAAATAATCTGTAAAAAAGGGAAATATGAAAGGGGAGTTGAAATTTTATCGATATTTTTATGATAAAATTTTTACCTATAGTTTATATTAGTTTTTTTATTAGGGATAGTTACTTGACACTGGTTTTATCTTGGAAACTATTGTACTATTTCAGGGTGGACAAAAAAATGATTATCAAAAATAACAGGCGATTTATCACAACCTTTTTTTTACATCCATATTTTTTCAGTGGCATCTTTAATAGCAGAGTGGACGCAACATTTACTTTTATACAGAAAATCCCAAAACTTTTTGGGTAAACAATTTTTTAATATTTTAATTAATTAATTTTTGAAGTTTTAATAATCCCATGGGGGACTTCACAGTTTTAGTTTTAGAAAACTCAAACATAAAGTATATTTAATCAAATCTTTTTACTTGACCAGTCTACGTTTTAAAAAATATTTTCACTTTGTTAGTGCTTTTGGTATAAGTAAATTTTCGCCCCTCTAGATGACTAACAGAAAATAGTATATGAGGAAAGGCTTGAAAAATCGTTTAGTAATTTTAATCAAATCCGTGATCAATTACTTTAATATCAAAAAAGTTTGCCCTTTTAATATAGTTAGTATCCTGCGCCTCCTAGTGATAAAGTCGCCAACTTGATACGTTTAGTGACTTTCAAAGCCATCTTCATTATACTAATTTTTATTTTAAAACCCGTACCATCCATATGTTGCTGTACATTAAATGGTCAACAAAATACGATTTACGACCATAATTAATTAAACATTCTGTATTATTACTATACACCACACATAAGGGATCCAAAAGATCTTTTAATGTTATATGGTCAACATAACAGAACCACCTATTTAAATCCTTAGAAAAACCTTTTTACAACGTAAGGTATATAACGTGGATGTTTCAAATATGTGTTAGGCCCAACCAATGCAAAATACGTAACGGGGCCGTGTAAGTTTTAAACAAAAACGTTGTATTTTTAACGTAACAACGATCGTTGTTTATTGTTTTAAAGATGATTAACGTAACAAAGGAACAAGAAAACATAAATGTAACGTAGTTAGGATGATTTTTTGCTTATGGGTTGAAAATAGGAGATTAGGCACCAAAAACCCAGGAGGCTGCGCTGCCTTCCGTAGTAAATCCTTGACGGGTCCCAGGAAAAAAAAATAAAAAAATAACAAGTTGTTTAAGAAAATGTACCAAATTTTACACATTTGTATCACATTTTACTGTAGCTGATGTCCATTACAAAAATAGCGTTTTTAAATTTTTTTTCTCAGCTCCACCCCTACCGTCATTTTGTTTGTTTTATTTAAAAATCTTTGTGTTTTTTTCAATTTTTATTAATAATTCAAACAATTATACAGAAGGAGCTTCAAGGATATTGTTTTTGGGAACCCTTATTATAAATAAACTGGGTAACAACAAAAATAATAATATCAAAATTAGTATCCAATCAACTTATAGTTAGTCTATGTAAAAGAAATTTAATAAAATAGGTTCAGTGTGAAATGAAGGAAATGATTTAATAATAGTTGTTTTTACATTAGACAAAAGCACATGTATGTATAATGGCAACTGCTTTTTTATTATTTATATACGTATTAGTAAAGGAATACAAGTTGAAGGTTGTTGCATACGCCCAAGAAATGCATATCTATTCTAATACAAATAAACTGTTTTTTAACATTAATGTAATGATCGATATGCTTAAAAAATAAATGTTAAGTCACAAATAAATAAAATAGTTTCTTTTCAACCGTATATGTAATGTTGACACTAAAGACTTTTTTAAAAGTTGTGAGTATCACATTTCTGTAGTTTAACATTTTATCGGGACGGCAATGCATGCCTAAGCAGAAATAGTATATTTCATGACCAGTACGGAAATGACGATTTTTCCGGAAAAATCCATTTCTGGACGTGTAATGAACGATATTTTTTATTATACTTAGGTACCTGAAAACAACATAACACAAATTTAAGAAAATTGCGATTATTTATTTTTATTTTTAAAACAGTAAAACAAATTAACAAAAAAAAATACAAGCTAATTAAATCTAAGAAAATTAATTTTGGACGGAACCGTTATGATTAATGGTTATATTTATTGTACAATCCGTATTTTTGTTGAAGCTCAATCCCTTTTGTATTTCTTTTTGTTGAACTAAAGATGTTGAAACGGAGTGTTCGTGTATTTTTTGGTTCTCTTGATTGACTGTTACAGATTTTGTAGTTTCCAAGTTACAAGGCCTAAACAACTTTTGGGATACTTTAATTTTTCTTTGTATGGACTCCTCTATATATCCTTCTGCTACATTGGAAGAAAGCCATTCTCCGTGTCTTTTCAAAGTGAGCAAATCACCGCCGCTTTCTACCAACATGGTAGATGAAGAACGCCTTAGCCCATGTCCGGTATATTCTTCGTAATTTTTTAGTTTTAAGTATTTTGAAACAAGTTTTGGAATACCACTGATAGTATGGCACCCAACATGTTGAGCGTAACATCTTTGGTTTCGGTATGCAACAAATAATCTTCTACTCTCCATATTTTTAGGGCGGAGATCTGCGTATTTACAGTAAAGTGTACAGGGATTGAATTTGCAATTTTCATTGGTAATGGTAAAACTTCTTGACCTGTGAGTTTTTCCATCTCGTAAAAACACGACAAGGAAACGCCCATTATCTTCCACATCGTCTAAACTCAAACGTATTAAATTATGTCTGCGGCATGCGCCGAAGATGCCAAACACTAAAATTACTTTTGCTAGTAGATATTGTCCATCTGAAGCTTCACATAAAAATTTGGTTACTTGTTTTGATGTAAGAACCTTGGATTTGTTTGGTACATATCCTACAGCTTGTCGTTTAAAAAAAGCGATATTGGATATTGGTTGTGAGTATTTTCTTTTATTGCCAAACAACTCTTTAACATGGAGAATCGACTCCATAAGGTGGAGGACTTCATAGATTTGGCTTTTCAGAAAAATAAACTAAAAGAATATCGTCACTCACAATTTTGATTCTTTTCTGAGTCCGCCATTCAGTAGAGATGTGATATTCATGTTCATATCTCAACCTGGATTTCACTGGTAATAAATCTGCACTCACTTCTACCGCTTGTTGTAATATAATATCGGGAATATCCGGATTTTCTTCCAAATCTGAATTAATTTTATGAAAATGGCATAAATTTCACTGACAGAAAATAAAATATGTTATTAATAAATAAATCGTTGTTATGAACAGTTTCCATGGATGGATTTTTGTATAAGCGCACGGAAAGAGGGATCGGGAAAAAAATTCCGTGCGCTGTTCTGAAAATGTCATATTTACTGTATTTTATACACAGTTGAAAATGTAGTATTTTCAGGTAAGTATAATAAAAAATACGTTTCCGTCCCCATTTCCCTGCTCATTTTTTTATTTTTAAAATTTAAAGTCAAAGTTTAAATTGTCAAAATCCTTTGACAATTGTGTAGGATTTCGTACAATAAAATTTTTATGATTTTGCCTCAGAAAGGGTTGAAAATAAAATTGTATACAAAACTGAACGGAAAACTTTATAGCTGTCTCCAGGTGTAGTTTATCTCGACGATACGCGTCTCAATAAACTATGGGTAATTGTCTCGAAAGTTGCCTTCTCTCCGTTTTTGACCAAATTTGGTATACGGGGGTTTTTTGGGGCGCTGATTACGAATCTGAAAAAATATTTTTTCGGCAACGTTTCGTTTTCGAGATATTCATCATCAAAGTTGAAAATCAAACTAACCTCATATTTACTATATTCCCCCTTCTTTTTGTATACAATTCTTGATTATTACACTAAAGTGGCACACATCATTTTATAAACACCTATTATAACCTTGCATTTTTATTTATTTTCCACCTTTTTCCCAAAAAATTGCGAACTTTCAAGTTCAAAGGCAGCAGCCATATTTGCTATTGTATACATGGTTGCGGCCACGTTGGGGGCGTGTGAAAGTGGATGTTAGCAATTAAATGAAAAAAAGATGTAAATTAAATATAAAAAACAAGTTTTTAAAAGGTGTTTGTAAAATATTGTGTGCCAATGTAGTGTAAAAATAAAGAATTATGTGCAAAAAGAAGGAAATAGTGTAAATAAGGTTAGTTTGATTTTCAACTTTGATTATGAATATCTCGAAAACGAAACGTTGCCGAAAAATTTTTTTTGCGGATTCGTAATCAGCGCCCCAAAAAACCCCCGTAACCAAATTTGGTCAAAAACGGAGAGGAGGCAACTTTCGAGATAATTACCAAACTATGTAACCTCTTGACCAGCAATAAAGCATTTTTCGTGTTGGATTAATATCCTTTTCTTTAAAAAATTTGATTTTTTTTTTATTTTTCCCATACAGTTCAATTGAGTTTTTGCTTACTGAACTATATGACCATAAAGTCTTCCAGTTTTATTTTACAACATGTATTACTTAAGAGCAGAAAAAATAAAAATCCAAGTTTTATACTAGTTTTTAAAAGTTTTATCTTTTGATATTGGATAAAATCACATGTGGCTGCGGTCATTTCAATACCATAGAATAAGAGGTTTTTCTTTTAAAGTAAACGAACTAATATGTATCCTTACTAAGGCTTTGCAGCATTGCAGGCCGTTACCAATTAGGGGGAAAAAATTTGGAAGAAAATGCTTAGCGGAAAAAAAAAACCGGGTAGAACCAAACCAGCTTGGGGGTTTTTAAAAGGGTAACGGGAAACACTTTTTACAATTTTTTTTGTGGTCGAGAGTTTTTTTCTTCAAAAAAAAAAAAATCGGTTTTCAATAAAAACGTATTTTAACTTCTCCACTGCTCTATCTTTAATAATATGCATGCTATCAAGTTAATTTTGTTTTTAGAATAAAGTAGACACAATAGCGCTTCAAAAGTCTCACTTGAAGCTGATATTTTTTTTTAAATTTTTAAAATAGTACGAAACTCAAAATTGTTATTTTTAGTGGGGTAATTTTAGGCAATCGAGAAAAAGTTTATTATTGAAAATTTATACATACATGCTGCTACAAATTGTAGTAATGTTTAAAAAAAATTTTTTAAAAAAAAAAATTTTTAGATTCCTTTTATAGTATTGAGTCAGAAATTTTTTTTTTAACGGCCAAATTTTTTTTTTTGCGCGCTTGGGTTAGCGCCCCGGCCGACTACAAAGTCTTACGGTGGGGGGGAAGTGTAGTAGGTAGTTAAAGTTGACAACTTTTAAACCAGTCTAAGGGCGCTTAAGTTTTTAGAAAAAAAAAAATTAAATATCCGAAACAGGTGGAGTTTTTTAAACCCATAAAAAATATCAATCATTTTTTAAAATTCCCCCCTAAAAGTAGGTTTATTAAATTTTTTTTTTATTGGTTGCTGGTAAAGAAAACCACCCACGGGTTCTTTTTTTTTTTGTTAAAACATTAAAACTTCTTTTTTTTTTAAACTTTTTACAACAAAAAATTGGGATGCTTTGTGTCTTTTAATTAAATTTGAGAAAAAAGAATAATTAAATATAAACTGGGCTTCGTTAAAGGTCTTTTTTTAAACAGGAATATAAAAATTTTTTTTTTTTATATAAAGAGATGATACGAAGCTATTCTTTGAATTCTGAATGCTGCTTGAATAACAATGTTGCCAGACTTTTTGTAATAATTTGGATTTTGAAGGTTGTTTTTTTATAAAAAACTAACCAGAACTAACAAACAACAACTTTCAAACTATGATCTAGTTCGGTTAGTTCCGGGGTTTGGTTTTTTCCCGTTAAATTGTATTTTTTTTTTTTTAAAAAGGGGCCTTCTGGTCGGTCGTTAGTGCTGGTTAGTTAAAGCGGCTTTTTATTTTCCCTAATTATATTTGTAACTGGCTTAAAATTCAAATATTTTTTTTTTTATCGAAAATTATCCTTATGGTAACGGCAAAAAATTTTTTTTATAAAAATTTAAAATATTTCCGTTTAGCAACACTGTAAACGTCTTGAAGCGATGCATGAATTTATTACATGTATATCGTAAATAGTTAAAATAAAAAATCAAATAATGACCCATTTTTGAATTTTTATTGCGCTTTTCTTGGTGAAAACTACATCATCCCATTTTTTTTCCCTTAAATAATAATACTTAAAGAATTTTTACATTGCAAATTTAAAAATCGTCCAATTCCGTGGGTGATTTTTTTTAGACAAAAAATAATATGTAAGTAGTTATTTAGGCGCTTCATTAGTAGATTTTACGTAAATTTAATGCATTTCTGCCTTAAAATCTTTAATAATAATATTGCAGGAACGAAAACACTCCTTGAACATTTTAGTTCTTCTTTCACACAAGTACATGTTGGAAATTCAATTTTGGGGGTTTCCATTGCACTACGTATTACGGCAGCAGCTCTTAATAAAGTTTAAATTTTAGACATTTCTCGGGGAAAAAAAAAGATCTATCTGAACATCCACCAATACTCGCAGAAAAGGTAGATATTGTCGAACTATTTTCGTGTAGGTTGGGGAAAACCCTTTTCCCATTTTTGTGCAATGTTTTTTTTGGGAATTAGTGGCTGTAACATAATTTTGATATTTCTCATCAAACGCAAATAAATCTTTATAGCCACGTAATTTAGATATCATATTTAAAGTCGTTTCTATTCCCAGCTTTATTACTTTTTATAGATAGCTTTTCTACTACCTAAAAAAAAATTTAGTACTATGTAAAAAAGTAAATCCCCCAAAAAGGATTTATAAGGATAAAATTTTAAAATTTGTATTTTTTTTCAGTACAAAATATAAACTAAAAAAGTTTATATGATTTTTTTAGGAATGAAAGTGCGTTTGAAACTATTTTTAAGGTTTTAAAACGCTACAGTGTGGGCTTTAATTTGACACAAAAAAAAAATTGGTATCTTTGATAGTTTTAAAGTTATGGCGGTGGAAAAAAAAAAAACAATTTTTTTATAATTAAAAAAAAACCCTTTTTTAATTTAAAAGTTCGAAACCACAAAAAAAGTCGTAAAAAAAGATTTCATGTGCCCGGGGGCATACTCAAAGAAACCCCCAGGTTTTTACTGGTTCTACGCCAAAAAAAACGACACGATAGACTTACGGAATCGCTCCCCAAATGCACTTTTTTAAAATAAAGCTTACACACAGTCTAGCTACTGAGTTCTCCCTTTATGACTACAAAATATGTGCCGGGATCCCATTCACCATCTAACATCAGTTTAGGCAATAAGCTGACTGGGATGGTCTGCAAAAATTTTGTCAACCTATTCTTCAAACACTACCTACTTTTTTCACGATTCCTTCGATATATAATACAAATCGCTGAAATAATTTAGGTATTGAGACCTATATCACAGCTTCCTATATTCCACACATACCAAAAAGAGCTACAACTTTTTTAAAACCAAACGTGGTTTTATATAAATTTTTTAAATCATAAACCGTGGTTTTCTAAATCCAAGTACACAAAAAGTTTCTACAAAATCCGGTCCTAAAAGTCGATAAGTGAGCAACGAAGTAAGAAACCAATACAGTTAAACCGCCTCAGACAAGAAGACAAGAATCGTTTTAACATTCGTATAAAAAAAAAATTAAGTTTTTTCTTGTTTAAAGGGCAGTAAATCGTCTTTTCTGTACTTTCTTTTCAGACAATGTTATTTCTCTTCCTCATATGAATCGTATGGTTTTCGAGATATAAATTTGCACAGCGCAGCGAGTTGCATATTTAATATTAATATTCTAATAATACCTAATTAAAAAA
>JAHBCN010018029.1:0-17582 GCA_019359885.1 Listronotus oregonensis
TTATGAAGTTTCCTGTTTGCTAAATTATAGTCTGTAGTTTCTTGTTTTCATTATTTTTGTTTTGCGTTTTTTTTTTAAAATAAAAATTTACACAAAAAATTTTTTTTTTATTTGCAGTCGTATAAAAAGTATCGTAAAAAACTCGTTAGAAAACCTCTTTGCACACTCGCGAGACTTGTGGACCTCGACTTCGTCTCGGTCCATCAATTTGTCTCGCCCGTGTGCAAAGAGTCGTTTTCAAACCTTGTTGTTTAATATACTATTCACACGGCGTATGAAAAATTTTCACACAGTCCTGTCAAAAGTTAAAAGAATAAAAATAATAAAAATCGCATATTAATCCTTATTTTCTGCAGTCGTAGAAAAAGTATCGTATGCAACACGTTTGAAACTGACTTCTTGCACACTCGTATGACTTGTAGCACTCGCCTACGGCTCGTGCACAAACCTCATACTCGTGTGCGAAGAGTCTTTTTCAAAACTTGTTGCACAATATACTATTTCACTACATTACGGACATCTGTCCCAACGCAATTTTCTAAAATAACCGTGCTTTTCAAAATTGAGGAATTGTTCTTTTACTGCAGCATCTTAGATTTGTAATAGGAAAATAAATGGGGTGCACTAATAACATACAGTACGAGGATAAGTTAATATCTAGTTAGCTTATTTTATACATATCCCTAAATAACTTTATTTTTTAAACTACTTATTTAAAATCTTTTACAAATGGAATATAGCAGTTCGGACATTAAAAAAATTAAATGAAAACCTAAGAAATAAGCTTATAAGACGAATCCAATATGTTTTTGTTTTAAAATTACTTTTTGATAAATTCATATTAAATTAAAAAATACATTTAAACGACTGCATTATAATTGGACCCTAAGACTTATATCTTTTCTTTCAATACAACAAAATGTATGCTACCAATATTAAGTATGAACATAAAAAACAGACAGGTGTCGTATAAAATGTTTATGACCAATTATGATCAATTTTGTTACCTTTCTGTCCCTTTTTCTTTATTGACTAAATTTGCCACTTTTCCAGCATTTAATCAAATAAAGCTCGACCCCTTAAGTTTTCTTTCGTTCGCTTTTTTCTTTCCCATTTTGCCGATGGCAGGTTTATTGAGATGGCATCCAGCACTCTCGAAGGTTTTTGGTTATTGTTATTTACAAAGCCCTACGCACCGGAACCCCGTAATTCAAAATCGTCACATGTATCGCTTCGGAATCAATATACAGTGGGTGACCTAATCAAAAATACAGGTGTACTTCATTTAATGTTACGCATTATCAGGTTCAGGGACATTTAAAAATATAAATTTTTAAAATATTATTTTATCAGTATACCAGGAATATACAGTGTGTACATAAAGTATGGAACAAATTCATTATTTGCTAAAGCAAAAAAAAAATTGAAAATTTTCTCTACTACGTAAATAATAATTCTAAATTGCGAATTTTTTAACATAAAAAATAAATTACACATTAACTTATGTGGTAGATATGATGTCATAGATGATTTTTTAAGGGGAAACCCTCATATTTTATTGCAGATGTATAATCTTCAAGAAGAGCTGATTTTAAAAACATAAAACTGGGTGGTAAAGAAATATATACATAATGTATTTTCTTAAATATCTAAAAAATAATTTTGTATTGCGCATTTTTTTACATAAAATAAAAATATACAGGGTGCCTCGTATAGTAGATATGAAGTCATCAACGATTTTTTTTAAACTGAAACCCCCATATTTTCTTGCAGATTTATAACCTCCAAGAACAGCTGATTTTAAAAATAAAAGGTTCTTATGACTTCAATTGACAGTTTTGTAGGTACAGGGTCTTAATTTCTTTTTGCTTTATTTCTTAATTTTGTGTAAGTGGGTAAGGAATACTTAAAATCGCTCTTTATAATATGCCTTGCAACTATGGTAAAGCTTGTTATGTTGTCACAATAATACTTTTTGTCAATTTTTTGATGATATTATTAAATTACTTACGCATTTATCTACTTCGCAAAGGACAGAAATCATTATGTACACAAATCTTTAATACTCTGTAACTACGAAACTGCAACCAAAAGTCAAATGTATTTTGTGTTTTTTAAATCGGCTCTTCTTGAAAATTATAAGTCTGCACTAATGTATAGTGGTTTCTGTTTAAGCAATCATCAATAACGTCGTATCTACTACCTGAGTGAACCTGTAGATTTAAATTTTATGTCAAAGATTCGCAATTTAAAATTACTATTTACAAATTGAAGGAAATTTTCAATGTTTTTTTTTGCCTTAACCAATAATGATTTTGTTTTTTTTTATTATGTACATAATTCTTTAACACCTTATAACTAGACCATGAATGTTTTATGTTTTTGAAATCAGCTCTCTTTAAGATTATAAATCTGCAATAAAATATACGGATTTCTATTAAAAAAACATTCATAACGTCATATCTACTACATGAGTCACACTGTTTTTTTATATTTTATGTCAAAAAAGGCAAAATTTAAAATTTTTATTTAAAATTTTGCCTTTTTTGTTTTTTCTTTGATTAAGCAAATAATGAATTTGTTCCATACATTATATACACACTTTATCAATAGGTTTATGTCAATGGTTGGTTTTGTTTAATATTATTACTTTTTATATTCAGAATGATACCATTCTCAACATAATTAAATGAAAATTATCAAAGTGGGCTAGGCTAGCTATTAAACTGTATAATTACTTCATTTGTTTAGCATAAAAACATGCATACTCGGACTCCTTCTACTCTTTGAATTTTCAAACATAATTTTTCTCATAGTAAAATATAATTGTACTTAAAAATTTAATAGTGATATCTAAACCATTGAGTTTAAAAACACTTTTTCGTTTAAAGCAATAATAAACTTTAATGCTGGCAATACCCTTTGTCAAAGGGCATTCAAATAAAATTTGAAGTTTAATTCCAATCTTTTAATATTTGGCTTAAGGGGGTATTCTAGTTTAGAAATCTGAAAAAAATCGATATTTTTGTATATTTTTATAGTTTAGATATTCAAGAATATCTTCTTAAAAGGATTTAGTTATAGCTAAAGTTGTTGTTGGGCGAAATTAAGATGAATGATTTTTGAGCTTCAAGTGTTCCAAAAAAAGGAAGAGGTGCTTAACTTTTGGAGAGAAATTTCTTAAATATTCAATTTAAGGTAAAAGGCCCCCAGAGTGCAGTGCAGTCACAAAGGATGTGCTCCACCGTCTGATCCTCCTGTTCACAACCTCTACACAGAGGTGTGTCATTTATACCCATTCTAGAAAGTTGCTTCCGTAATTAACAATGTCCAGTAAGAGCGCCCGTGATTAGGCGAAGGTTCGCCCTGAGCATTGCCAAGTAATGCTTAGCTGTATCTCTGTCATGATAGTTCAGTAACTTTCTGAAAAAGTTACAGTTTACTGTTTCATCCCATCATCTTGTAAATTGCTGATGAGAGTGTCTATTTATTAGGTCCTTAATCGTAGACTCTGTCCTTTGGTCCAGCAAAGGGTGACCACATTCCTGCTGGAACCATCCGCGAGGGCACGGTGATATTCTAGTACCGGACCCGAGTTGTTGCATGGTCTCCTCAGCCCCAGTAGTGTCTGTCTGCAATCCGTATGGATAAGGACGACCTTATCAGTGATATTCGTACTGATTATTTCTTTTGCAGCTATGGTTATGTCTATGAGCTCAGTTTGGAGCACACGTGACAACTCACCCATAGCCCATTTAATGTTTAAGTTTAGAGATCTAGAATAGATTCCCCATCCTGCACCTTCTTTTGTTTTTAAACCGTCTGTGTAGATGCTGATTACACCAGCCACATTTGTGTTCGATTCTTCCTTAATGTCGATTTTGTAGGGTTTGTTAAAAACAAAACATGGCGCAATAAAGTCCACTTTTGCCTGCAATAGTGAAAGCGAACTTATCGCCTCAATCCACAAGCGACGTCTCTGTGCGCCAACTCCTACATCGGGCATTATACCAACAGTGCGAAGGCGCAGCGTAACCGTCCCAACAACCTTCTTGACAAATATGCCAAGGGGTGTGAAGTTTAGAATTACCTCCATGGCCCTAATTGATGTTGTTTTAGACTACTTATTAAAAAATAGTTAAATAGTCAAAACATATAAAATCGCCCCAACATTTTTTAGCTTTTAGACTCAACGAAGAATTATTTTGTAACAAAATAGAATACTAAAAGAAAGTAACTCGCAAATACCGTATATGTGCTAATATTATACCTTTTCATTTCACCCTGCGGAATTAGATTTCCAAGTTTCAAAGTATTCCACTTACTTACACAAAATGTACTTGCAGCATTTTTCTGATATATTAAGGTGCAGAAAAATTTTACTGCATTAGTGACTTAACTTTGCTACAACTACACAGTTATTTGTTGTTTAATGTTTAAAATGCATCCTATTAATTATGAATAAAAAATTTATTATATAGAAGCTTTTAACGCTATATGTGTTAAAAGCTTTTAATAATGACATAGCAATGCGAGCATCAGTTTGTTATTTAAAATTAATAATATTTATAAAATTAAAATTTATGTAATGCTTCCTTTTTATTTTTATTTTTGCTTTTCTCATCTAACACTTAGAAATAGAGTAACAATAAAACATTATTTTATTAAAGTTTTTTTTATTTTCTAAAAATTTCATATATCTATTTAACAAAAAATAGGAAAAAATCCCAGCCAACTTATAAAGTGAGGTGGGGACTTTTAAGAAATTTAAAATAAAAGAATATTAGAAAGTTTAAATTAAAAAACCAAAAAAAATGGTTGTTTGTCAGTAGTTTATTTTTTTTTTAATTGTGCATCGAATAATTTTTAGTGAAATTAAAAATGTGTATTTTCGTCGTATTAAAACCTGAGCTGCATATATTTAAAAAAAAATAAAAATATTCTGAATATCATCTAACATTTTTAAAACAAATTTTGTAGATCTAGAAATTAAACAATAAAAATAAACCACTTAAAAACCTAATTTTTAATGCAGCTAACAAGATTGTTACCAGAAATTTTGACTTAAAGGCGCGTTTTCCTAGCTGCGGGTTATACTTCGCAGCGGAGTGCGGCGTTCAACGAATTAAGGCCGCACCGCAAACAAAAAGAAACTAGTGTTTTCCTA
This sequence comes from Listronotus oregonensis, assembly GCA_019359885.1. Classification (NCBI taxonomy): domain Eukaryota; kingdom Metazoa; phylum Arthropoda; class Insecta; order Coleoptera; family Curculionidae; genus Listronotus; species Listronotus oregonensis. The sequence continues at coordinate 5,168 of JAHBCN010018029.1, forward strand.
GACCTTGCGGAGTACGGAACTAAGTTCTCTGTACCATAAACTATGAATGAAGTTAAAAAACACAAAAAACTGTGTAGTGCCTTAATCATCACAGAATTGATTGCGATAAATAAAGAAACGTTGATTTTAGAGAGTATAAGTGAAAAAAGAAAGTCTGTAAATCTATAGTTCGCCATAATATAAATCCTAGAGCATCCGGTGACCTGCTACTAATTCTACTAAGTGTTCATCATTAGCGGTAGTGAACGGGTTCTTAGACATTTTAAAATGCAACTAAATACACGTACAAACGACACACACACACTTCGCTATCTCGCAGCGGACTGCGGGGTAGACTCCTCTAAAAGCAGTAGCTGCGGCCCGCAATGTGAACCCCGTTGGCGGGGCGTGGCCTACGATTCCTAGGAAAACACTCTGACGTAGTACTGTGTGTTGGGTGTTGGGTGCCCTGCGGACTCCGCACGTTCAGTACCGCACTTCGCTGCGGTGTATAACACGCAGCTAGGAAAACGCGCCTTAAAAGTTAAAACTTTTGTGTACCATGTAGATCTGGAAATTACAAATACTATGTTAGTTACCTACAAAAAAAAAAGGAATTTTTAAATATAACTTATAAGCAATTATTAAGAACGACTAGCAAGCTACTTATCTTTATAAAAAAATAAGAAATAAAATTTAAAAGCAGCTATATTACTTTTAATCTAGAACTATATTTAACTTGATTTTTAGAAGTGTTTTTTATATTATAAAATTGGACTATAGCAATCCTGTTTTTGGATAGCTTTTTATACATCTTGTACCACTGCAGAATGGGGTGATACCCAAGACTTGACTCCAGGTTTCAGGGCTGACGCCTTACTTGTGACGGCCAATTTATTCTACGTGTCTTATCGAAGCTTTCTTTTGGCGTCTTGTTGTTCACTTTTAGTTTTGGCAACAAAATCTGGATGTTTATGTTTCCAAATTTAGAACTTGCTCTATATTTTTAAAGGAGACCATGAAAAATATAGTGTCAAAAGAAGGAATCGATAAGAAAAAGCAATTTGTTTTATATAATATTTTGTTTTTCTTTCTCGATAGCACTTAAAAGTGTAACAAAGTTTTGGTTAAAGTTTTTGGTAATTGTCTAGAAAGTGGCCGCAACTCCGATTTTGACCAAATTTGGTATACGGGGGTTTCTTTGGGCGCTGATCACGAATATGAAAATCTTTTTTGGCGGAAACGTTTCGTTTTCGAGATATCCATCATCAAAGTTGAAAATCAAACTAACCTCATTTACCCTATTCCTCCTTCTTTTTCTACAGAATTCTTGATTTTTACACTAAATTGTAACACAATAGTTAATAAACACCTTTTAAAAACTTGTTTCTATATTAATTTATTTTATACCTTTTTGCATAAATACCTTAAATGCGAAAGCAGGGCTTTAGTCTAAAATGTTGTTTATTACTAGCTATGGTCTGCGGAATGTTTTGTGTTTGATTGTTTATTGACCTTTCCTTATTTTCAGGGGTCGTTGACATGTTTGTGGTTGTTTTTGTAACCGTGTGGAGTATTTTACATTGTTTTTCTTTTGAATTATGTACATTCATAACTCTTTGTTTTGTTTTTGTAATTTTGAAGTTTAAAATTTTGACGTTTTAAAATAAGTCAGGTTTAAGGTGAAGTTGTTTTCTTTTCTTCTTTTTCTTTTGGCTAAAATGACTGGCAAGATGTCGTAGTAGCAACGCCGCTTGGTACCGTGAGAGGCGGTCTCGAAGTCGAGAGTGATTCCTAAATCTTTCTTTTTAGAAAGTTCTGACAGAAACCGGTTATATCTGGATTTCGGGATTATATTTTGCGGGGCTGAACGTGCGTTGTTTGTTAGTAATATCTGGGTAGTTCCTGGTGTCTTAGAGCCAACCCTTAGGAATGATGGCAAAAGGCCAGCCAGCGAGCCAGTGATGGATTGTGTGTGAGTTGGTAGAATTGTAGCAAGAAGGGTTTGGTACTGCAAGGTCGTCCTTGACAGAAAACGCTGTCGGTGAAAAATAAGTTTTGGGGAAGCTTTCTCTCTCCTGCTGACCACCAAGGAGACAGCACACGTGAAGGCAATGTTCTAAAAGTTAATTTTCAACCCTTGTTTTGGGGATTGTTGAACAAATGCCTAAGTAAATTTCCCGTTTGTTTGTGCTAATTGTAGTACGTTGTTTCGGAGTGAAATGTCACGTTATCCGTATATTTTTTGGGAAATTTATGTCTTCTTAAAGAAGGATTATACCACGTGGAAACTTGCATGGAACCCTTTTTCTTCGTTAATATCTTATAAGGGGCGATAGTGGCTCGTTAAGTTTGTGGAAAAAGGTAAGAATTTTACTATTTCACACAGTTTTATCAAATTGCTACTTTGAATTTTTGATCTAACTTTGAAAACGTATTGTATTCGATTTTGGGGTTATGATAATTGCGTAGTTAATTTATGGGGTTTTCTTTAAATGGATTGTTTTAAGGGGAGAACTTTGTCTAGAATTTTTATGCTTATTGGGTAATTTATGTAAGGGATGTAATTTCTGTGTTTCGTAAAGTATCATACGTAACCATGCATAAAGCTTAGACGAGTTGTTTTTTTAGGGTTCTTTCTTTTCGTCTGTTCTTTTCTTTTCTATCCTGGTTTTACCCCTTTGATTTCTTCGACTTGATTTTGTGTTCCGGCCAATGCAGCTTATGCCTAGTTCCAGTTCGAGTTAATGGATTTAATCCCATGCCTTATGTTGGAGATTCAAGTGACAAACCCAAGTTGCCGACATTAGTTGCTGATGACTGACAGCTAGACTACCGTTTCTAAGACACAACCACTTGCTTCCATAATAACAGGAAAATCACAGCTAAGTCTTAAGTTTAAGAAAATTTTTGTAGATTAATGATATAACATTGACTTAAGAGAATGTCATGTCGATAGTCTAGCCTTAGATTTGAACTGAAATTTTTATTGAAAACACCTGCTAATCATTTGAATAGCTTGATGTTACTTAATACCTTCTCGTCAGTAACAGTATTAACCTTTATTTTCTCGGTACCTTCACTAAAATCTAAGACTGGAATTTGGACATAAGTATACACATGTGCACTTTTAAAGCTTTAAAGGTTATCTAAAGAACATTTATATTATGGTATACCTTAGGGTATATATTGTGCACTTTACTTTATTACACTATTATTATTGAACAAATTGGTAGGAAAGTTGGTACTTTGAGTTTTAATCATATACATGAGTACGAGTGTTGTATATCAATCTGTGGTAGGAGGTATAAGGTTTATTGCTAATCATTTGGTAATAATCTTATACGGTTTAATTATAAATATTGAATTTGATAATTGATTAATTAGATAGAATTACTGACATTGTTTTTGTTTAACCCTTGACCGGATATATTTTTTGTTTAAGCCTTAGTGCTCTCAGATATTTTGCTGTAACTTCCATAACGTCATTCTGCTTCATTTTATTATTTTTGTTTAATTTGTAAGTGCCTATGAAAAAAGTTTTAAATGCAACTTATGGCCTTACGTATATGTGGGTAACATACTAGAAGGTTTTCTGTAAAAGTTATAAGCTTACGGACTTTGTTATATATAGGATTTTATTGTTGACAGTTTATTAATTGTCCAGCTTTTGGTTTAGTAACATTAAATTTGTATACAAGTCAAATTTAGTTTAACATTGTATATATTTTTCAGTAATTTAAAATCTTATTAAATTTTGGTTTAAAGGCGCATCCACCAATTTGGTAGGAATTTGTTACAATTATTTTATTATTTTTTGTAATAAAGCATTAACTAGTATATTTATATTTTGACTTTTATTGACAATACCCCCTTCAAGAATGCACTCGCCTTTGTGTAGAGCCTCATGCGACTGTAAGTATTTATTGTAACCATACTTTAGCCGAATGATTATTTTTATTTTTATTTCTGAGCTAGCCGAGCACTTTTAATAATTATTATTTTACTTTTATTTGATAATTTTTTTTGCCCAAGTGGGGCGTTTAAAATTTACGTATGAATTGATCGAAATGGCTGTTTACAGAATTTCCCGTAATAAATTGGCACCCAACGTGTAGAGGCCACAAATTCTTGAAGGGACAAGTTTGTCAATTTTTGTCAGTATTTTGGCTTGAAGCTGTCAAGAATCAATAAGAGTAGGGTATATTATTGATTTTACTTTCTAAATTTTGGTGTTTATTTAAAGTTTACTAAATTTTCTTGAAACTTGGAATTTGTTGTAACGATGTTACGTAACTGTTAGTTTGGATATTTAACTTATTGTAACTAAATTTGACTTACGAACTTGGTATTGTTTTTACTGATTTTAATAGTGTACTTTAAATTTTGGTATTTATTTTACTCGTAACAAAATTTTTGCATACCACTTTAAAATTTTGTTGTAACCGCAGCATACTTATATCTTTGTAACAACTTATTTTTCTTATTTTGACATACAATTTTCCTGATTTGACATTCCCATGCATAGTCTAAATTGTTTATTACTTTATTGAATGGATAAGAACATTAGGTCGATTTCTTTGGGGTGGTGCACCTTACTGAAATTTTAATTTTCTGTTAACTATTTGGTAAAGTTTTAAAGTTTTATTCTAATTTGTCAACATCGGGGTTTTGTTATTTTATTAAATTGATACAAGCATCGGATCAATTTTTTTTAGGTGGGGCACTTTACTGAAATTTTGATTTTCTGTTGGCAGTTTGGTAAAGTTCTGAAAACTTGATGTTGATAGATTGAGTAAGGAGGATCTTGTTTGGGAGCTTAAAGCTCGTGGTATTGTAGAGTCTGATAATGTGGACTCATTAAGGAAGAGTCTTCGAGCTGCTTTGAGTGTCAAGAAGGATTCTTCGTTTATTTCAGAAATTTTCCTTTCAGGAAAACCCAATTTAAGAACTTGGACATGGTACAACTTTTTGCTTCTGCGAGAGGCCTGGTTTTGGGTGATGCGTTGCGGATGAGTAACTGGCTAGAAAGGTATACTTCTGACTGGGATTTGGTCCGGTTGATTAAGGAAGTGTGTGTTCCTTTGGCCGATGAGTTATGGCAACAAAACTTTCCAGGATGCAAGAGTCGAGAAGTCCATAGGGTTGTATGTCACAGTCATGACAAGCTGCAAATTATTTTGCTGTGAAATTAGCAGAATGGTTTAGAGGACCGTTTAGGGTTCGTAAGAAAGTAGGATATTGTACCTACGAGTTAGAAGATGAGAATGGTGTGTCAATTGGTTATTGGCATACGGAGGATTTGAAGCCAAGTCCGAGTGAGAACGATTCACGTTGTATGTTGGTTTGTTTGAAATTTTTGCAAAGATTTTGTTGTTTTCAAAAGAAATTTCATTTCTTTTGAAAGGGAGAAAGGGTGGAGTTGTTACAGTTCAAAAATTGAACTATAACAATTTTTGATTTAAAATACCTTTTTGCATAAATACCTTAAATGCAGAAAGCAGGGCTTTAGTTTAAAATGTTGTTTATTACTAGCTATGGTCTGCGGAATGTTTTGTGTTTGATTGTTTATTGACCTTTCCTTATTTTCAGGGGTCGTTGACATGTTTGTGGTTGTTTTTGTAACCGTGTGGAGTATTTTACATTGTTTTCTTTTGAATTATGTCATTCATAACTCTTTGTTTTGTTTTTGAAATTTTGAAGTTTAAAATTTTGACGTTTTAAAATAAGTCAGGTTTAAGGTGAAGTTGTTTTTTTTCTTCTTTTTCTTTTTGGCTAAAATGACTGGCAAGATGTCGTAGTAGCAACGCCGCTTGGTACCGTGAGGGGCGGTCTCGTGGTCGAGAGTGATTCCTAAATCTTTCTTTTTAGAAAGTTCTGACAGAAACCGGTTATATCTGGATTTCGGGATTATATTTTGCGGGGCTGAACGTGGGTTGTTGGTAGTAATATCCGGGTAGTTCCTGGTGTCTTAGAGCCAACCCTTAGGAATGATGGCAAAAGACCAGCCAGCGAGCCAGTGATGGATTGTGTGTGAGTTGGTAGAATTGTAGCAAGAAGGGTTTTGGTACTGCCAAGGTCGTCCTTGACAGAAAACGCTGTCGGTGAAAAATAAGTTTTGGGGAAGCTTTCTCTCTCCTGCTGACCACCAAGGAGACAGCACACGTGAAGGCAATGTTCTAAAAGTTAATTTTCAACCCTTGTTTTGGGGATTGTTGAACAAATGCTAAGTAATTTTCCCGTTTGTTTGTGCTAATTGTAGTACGTTGTTTCGGAGTGAAATGTCACGTTATCCGTATATTTTTTGGGAAATTTATGTCTTCTTAAAGAAGGATTATACCACGTGGAAACTTGCATGGAACCCTTTTTCTTCATCAATACCTTATAAGGGGCGATAGTGGCTCGTTTAGTTTGTGGAAAAGGGTAAGAATTTTACTATTTCACACAGTTTTATCAAATTGCTACTTTGAATTTTTGATCTAACTTTGAAAACGTATTGTATTCGATTTTGGGGTTATGATAATTGAGTAGTTAATTTATGGGGTTATCTTTAAATGGATTGTTTTAAGGGGAGAACTTTGTCTGGAATTTTTATGCTTATTGGGTAATTTATGTAAGGGATATAATTTCTGTGTTTCGTAAAGTATCATACGTAACCATACATAAAGCTTAGACGAGTTGTTTTTTTTTAGGGTTCTTTCTTTTCGTCTGTTCTTTTCTCTTCTATCCTGGTTTTACCCCTTTGATTTCTTCGACTTTATTTTGTGTTCCAGCCAATGCAGCTTATGCCTATTTCCAGTTCGAGTTAATGGATTTAATCCCATGCCTTATGTTGGAGATTCAAGTGACAAACCGAAGTTGCCGACATTAGTTGCTGATGACTGACAGCTAGACTACCGTTTCTAAGACACAACCACTTGCTTCCATAATAACAGGAAAATCACAGCTAAGTCTTAAGTTTAAGAAAATTTTTGTAGATTAATGATATTACAGTCTAGCCTTAGATTTGAACTGAAATTTTTATTGAAAACACCTGCTAATCATTTGAATAGCTTGATGTTACTTAATACCTTCTCTGTCTGAGTGAACAGTCATTAACACTTTATTTTCTCGGTACCTTCACTAAAATCTAAGACTGGAATTTGGACATAAGTATACACATGTGCACTTTTAAAGCTTTAAAGGTTATCTAAAGAACATTTAGTATTATGGTATACCTTAGGGGTATGTATGGCCTTACTTTTAACACGGTTGTATTATTGAACAAATTGGTAGGGACAGTTGGTACTTGTGAGTTGTAATCATATACACGAGTACGAGTGTTGTATATAAATCTGTGGTAGGAGGTATAAGGTTTATTGCTAATCATTTGGTAATAATCTTATACGGTTTAATTATAAATATTGAATTTGATAATTGATTAAGTAGATAGAATTACTGACATTTGTTTTTGTTTAACCCTTGACCGGATATATTTTTTGTTTAAGCCTTAGTGCTCTCAGATATTTTGCTGTAACTTCCATAAGTAATTCTGCTTAATTTTATTATTTTTTGTTTAATTTGTAAGTGCCTATGAAAAAAAGTTTTAAATGCAACTTATGGCCTTACGTATATGTGGGTAACATACTAGAAGGTTTTCTGTAAAAGTTATAAGCTTACGGACTTTGTTATATATAGGATTTTACTGTTGACAGTTTATTATTTGTCCAGCTTTTGGTTTAGTAACTGTAAATCTGTATACAAGTTAAATTTAGTTTAACATTGTTATATATTTTTCAGTAATTTAAAATCTTATTAAATTTTGGTTTAAAAGGCGCATCCACCAATTTGGTAGGAATTTGTTACAATTATTTTATTATTTTTTGTAATAAAGCATTAACTAGTATATTTATATTTTGACTTTTATTGACAATACCCCCCTTTCAAGAATGCACTCGCCTTTGTGTAGAGCCTCATGCGACTGTAAGTATTTATTGTAACCATCTTTAGCCGATGATTATTGTTATTTTATATTTCTGAGCTCGCCGAGCACTTTTCTAAATAATTATTAATTTTACTTTTATTTGATAATTTTTTTTGCCCAAGCGGGGCGTATAAAATTTTACGTAATAAAGTGTCTTTGAATACTTTAAACCATATCTTAGTAATACCTTTTAATTAAAAAACCGTAAAAATGTTTAGTATTCTTATAAGCCGAACTATTTGAAAACAGATAATCTGCAAATATATGTGCAATCGCCCAATAAAGCAACCAGTGACAAAAAAAACATTACCAGGACCAACCAGAACTAATTAAAACTAATATATATATATATATATATATATATATATATATATATATATATATATATATATATATATATATATATATATATATATATATATATAGATATTTGGTATATGGAAAAGGAAATTTTGGTATTTGTTTCCCATATTCTGTACTCTAACCAATTTACAAAATTTTCCATATTTTTTAAACAAAATGATATTTTCTTACAACATGAAGTTTATTTGTGATGTCCTCTGAGAAATCTAAAGGGTTTAAAAAAATAGCGGAAAAAAGCTAGTTTTTTTTATGGCTATTGCAACAAGGGGATCTGTCGCTCTTCTATAGGTTTTTTCACCGCTACTGCTCAGAGGAGCTGGCCGGTATAATTCCTCCTCTGGCAGCTGCCAACAGAGCAACACGTAGTACAACTATTATGCATCCTTTTATGGTTTAAATAGAGAGACCCCGAACTTCCCGCTTTCTTCGTTTCTTTATCCCTAGAGTGTCCAAACTATGAAACCTGCTTCCCGTAGAAGTTTTTTTTTCTCCTCCCAGTTTCCAAATATTTAAGTCGCGTGTAAACAAACTCTCTCTCACCACACTTAAGAGACCGACGGTACTTTAGTACTTAGGCCTTAGCCGTTGTGGACGGTCCCAAAAAAAAAACAAGCTTAAGACATTTAGGTATTTCTAACTAATCCTATCCTTAATAAAATTTACTGACAAAGTATTTCTTCTTCTAAAAATTTATCTCTACGACCATATTTACATAGATTTAAGCAGAAAAAAATGCGTTTTTTGTTTTTTTTTTTACATTTTGCTTATTTAACAAATATTTTGGACCTTTCTGAGAAAAGGAATGCCTTAACTCTTGTTACACACATTTAACTAAGGTTTCACAGTAAGAACAGATAATGCTTTGTCCATGTTTAATTCCCACCACAAGCCAGTAATGGATCTGTGATTTTTTTTTTTTTTTATCTGAAGGGTGAGATATGGGACCCACACCTAATATATTCAAGATCCTATTGGCTATAAAGAAAACACTTTGATAAATCAAATCATTTTGGAATTTGCGAAACAAAGGTGATTTTTTGGATGGGTTTTTCTTGAAATTAGAGGCATCTGCAATATTTGCTTACAAAAATTGTTGAGTGATCAAAGTGATCAAATTTACGAAAAATATACAAATAGAGGATTTGCTTTAAAAGTCCGATTTTGCTATGCGAGGGGGGAATATTAGTCAACTTTTTTTCAACAAATTCAAAAATTAAAATTTTCTTTACCAAAGTATTTCCCTTGAGGCCAATAGCATCTGATATAATATATTTCGTCTGGGTCCTACATCTCACGTTTTAGATAAAAAACTTTGAAAATCCCATATCCTCTATTGCACAAGACAATAAACAGCTTAGTGTAAAAACTATTAAAATCACAAAATCACAAAAACACACACACACACACAGAAGATCGAAAGTCGAAGTTTTTCGTTGATAAAATCAACGTTTTTAATAGGTTTTTTGCAAATAACTTGATATGTTTGCATTTTTTAAAAAAACTGTCATAACTTTTTTGAAACAAATGCAAAAACGTTTCTTTTTTACAAAAACAGATATGTATTATAAAAGTTGAGTGCGTTATGAACGTTTAAAACGCGTCTGTATAGACGAGCACTACCTTGTTTCAGCCCTTTAAACTCAATCTTTGAAAAAGTACAGATTTTAAACAGTTTTGTTATATAGGACCCTATAGCTCTTAAAAAATCAACAAAATGGTTATTTAAAGAACTTTTTTTCACAAAAACTGTAGTAGAGTTATTTTTAAAAAACCAATGTTTTGGAGCATGCTAAAAGCGATTCGATGCATTTTTTTTTAAATCCTCGGTTTTGTACTATTTTTTGCATTGTAATGTTGTAATGTGTGAATTTTTAAGGATTAAAAAATTATAAAATTAAATAGGTAATACTTTTCAGCAGTCACATTTTTTAATTACAACTCTAAGACAATATGTTACTTTTCCTGGGGAAAACATTTTTTAAATCATAATAAGGGTTGATTTTCAAGAAATTAAATATATTAAACAATGTTTCAAAGAATTAAATACTTATTTTTTAATTTATATAAGCTTAATTTTATTTGACTTAAGCTTTATTATAAATATTCTGGAGGTTTTTGCAATAAGGGGTAGTTTTCACCCCTAAAAAAATAAATAGCTTCCTTTAGCATAATGGAGATTTTAAAGAGAGGGGAGAGTTAAGCTTTATTCCATTATTTTTTATGCAAAATACTGTGATAACAAATTAATTTTTTAGGGTAAATATTTTTTTTTAATTCATAATAGGGGTTGATTTTTAAGGACTAAAATATTTAAAATAACGTTTAAAAAAACAAAAAAATACTTTTTTAACTTATTTGAGTCAAATTTTACTCAACTTAAACTTTAATGTATAGTTTTATAGGTTTAAGCAATAAAGGGTGGTTTTTACCCCTAAAAAGTTAAGAGCACCCATTGACATAATATAGATTTGGAAGAGGAGGGTAAGTTAAGCTTAGTCCCAATTTTTTTTTTTGCTTCGTTTTCTGCACTAATAAAACAACGTTAAATATTACAACTAAAAAAAACAATATATTTACAATATTGGCCCACTAATAATAATAGGTAAAACCCACTCTATAGTATACTCTGCGCACATTTACACAGTTATTAATTTAAAAATGACTCCCACTGTTAATGCATATAAATACACGTTTTCGTACATATAAACTATTTTTTTAAACCCTTTTAGTGAAACTACACCTACACTGTATATCCTTCATTTGCACTTCAAAAAGTGTAAAGTTAAATTATTAAAAATTAATTACGTTTTTAAAAAACCTTTTTCTACACTTAAATATAAACAAATAGCCGTTTTCCACCCCATTTAACCCTTTTAAAGTAATGAGCTTGGGTGTAATATAGTCTAAATGTAATTTATTATATAGTTACTCGTTAAAAGCTAAAACATGTAACATGTAACTTATCCCCAGAGTGACTCTTTGCACACATTAAAATAATATAATTTTAATATGGATTAATTGCCCGTGATAGACACTGTTGCAATTTGTTTAATGAAAACACATTTTAGCTCAGGTAGGATTAGTACGATTAATTAGTAAAAATTACTCTACATTTGGTTTGGTTTACTTAGTCATTTCATAGTTTCTAGCAGTGTCGTAATTAACTAGAATTATTATTTATGAAAGAGCTTTAAATTTGAGCTGCAATTATTAGTTAATAAAACTTTAAAATTAGACAAAAAGTACTAAATGGTTTTTATTTTCATTTCAATTTAAACATTATTAAGTCAACGCCAAAAAAACAATTATCTTGTCGATGAAAGGCGTTTTTAGTTCGTCATTAAAACAGAACAAAATTTAAATCTTTTTCAGTGTATACTTAAGCAAATCAAGTCCAACAGTTTGCTTATAAAAATCGATACGAAACACTGCAAACATAACGTTTATTTACAACCGTCTGGTAACTAAGGTTACCAACGTAATTTTAAGTATGGTAACTGTCACTTAACCTTACTAGTGCGGTAAGATCATTTGTACAGTGACGGCCATTAAATCTTGGGCAAAAAAATTGTCAAACTTTGACTTTTCGGCCAATTTTTGTAAATCGCTCTTTTTTACCTTGTTTTTGTTTTAATTAGTATAAAAAAATAAAAAGGGAAAAAAAATATTTATATTTTATTTAAACTTACAAATTCATAAATTTATTAACAGTTTAATAAATTAAACAAACTTAAATAACCTTCCCAAAATAATTTAATATTTTATTGCGGCCCCGTTTTTTTTTTAAAAAGCATTCGATGCCTTCCAGGCATCGAAAGGGAAAACCCCGTCGTGTGGTTTCCCTTTTTTCCACGCCTTAAAATTTTATCCTTAAGTTCTTCACATTTCGCCTAAACTCATTTTTCCCATTTTTTTTTTAAATAAAAGCCCCCCATTTTCCATAACATTTAAATCCCGGGCAGTGCGGGACTGTAAAACCTTGATACGCTGCTCTTTCATCCATTCATCGACTTGCCAAGCCGTATGAACGGGACACTTATCTTCGAAAAATAAAATTTCTGTCCGGAAATCGATCCAGTACAGAAGGAAACATATTTAGTAGATCTAGAT
>JAHBCN010018030.1:0-17545 GCA_019359885.1 Listronotus oregonensis
TGAAATCTTAAAATCTTAATAAAAAATCCAGGAACTATTTAAAAACAAAGTTGATGATGGCAAAAAAAAGTCGGATATAAACCTAATAACACTATCTTATAGAGCAGAAAAAGTAAATGGAAATGTGAAATTTATTTGGTTACATCGAATAGTCATAAATAAATAAAAAATTAAATTGGAATATTCGGTCTTTTCGTTTCGAAATTTGAAAAAACTTCTAATGTGGCATTTTAATTATATTAAATTGCATTAAAACCCGCCTCGGTCCCTTTAAATTTTCAGTCCCAATTAGGCTCGAATTTGGGATACCCTGTACACTGATGATTGTTAAAAATATTTTGGTTTGGGACTTGGTAATATCATAGCAGTCATTTAAATAACAACATTAGGAAATGTGTCAGTTTGGTTGTTAAAACCAACGAATTCTTGGACAAAATAAAGGTAAACCGTTTGGCATTAATATACTTGATGGGCAAGGAGGTATCTTCGAAACCACTGCACCGGCAAATTGATTAAACCACTGAATAACCCCCGGAAAAATACTTTTTCAAGTTTATGGCATTCACCTAAATTACATTTTTATAAACCGATGTTCTTTATTTTAAACATTATTTTTAAAGCCGGAAAACTATTTTTGTTTATTATCAAGTGACGTTATGACATTTACTTTAGATGTAATTCGGTTGCTGTTGATCAAGTCACTTTACAAAACTATTAAATAATCAACCTACTGAAAGATAAAATGGCATCGGAGTACCGTTACCTGATTTACTATCATTTTTTATTAAACGATTGCAGCGCTGTCCAAAATAACCTTGTTCCGGTGCTTGGAAACTGTCTATTAATAAATGTTTATATTTAAATCGATTTTGCCTATAAACACAAAAACCAATTTTTGAATAATTTTTTTCATTTTCAAAGTAATTTCCTGATTTTTTTTAGATCTGGCAATTTGTTTACGTTAAACAGATCACTTATCAAACACCCCCTACAAACTGGCGTTGGTTTTCGTCCTTTTTTTAAATTTAGTTGAAACCGAAATAGTACCGAAGGAAAAAGGGAAATATTATGATTTTTAAAATTTGATAAAAAACGATATCCAAAAACCGCTCGTTAGACTCGAAAATGGCCCTTTATTTCGTCCTTTTTAATCCCCTGGTTATTTAAATAACCATTTTTTGTTTTTACTTTGCATATCTTTGTCCTTTTCCAAATCACCCAAGTTGATCCGGAAAACAAGGCAAAAAAGAACCCAACAAGGGGAAACTCGCTGGTCGATACAAACCAGCGGAAAAAGAACGACTAATCAAATCAACATGGTGGGCCGGCACTTTCGTCCCACCATTTTGTGTTGGTTCGTGCGAGTTGAAATGGCAAAACGCCTTCCATTAGACTGTTTGTTTTGTTAAATTTATGCAAAACTTTCTTTGGGCATTAAAATTTTGTTTTTTTTATAAGTCATAAACTAGTAGAATTAAACTATACCATACTACTACTACTACTACTACTACTACTTCAACTCGACCTTCAAACAACCTCATGATAAAAAAATGTTAAACCCTCATACAAAGTTTTTAATTAAAAGTTTAACTTTTTATTTAAACTATTTTGTTATGATAGGAAAAACTTCCTCTTCCTCATATTTAACCCGACAGAACTTAGAGGACTAACATTGTAAAAAAATGACGTTTTTCCGAAAACGGTAAGAATGAGCGACATGAATAAAGTGTACCTAATTTTTAAGTTAATAGGTAAAAAATTGTAAAAAACGTCGTCCAAAGTTCGTCCCGGCAGCTATGAGTAATTCACACTTTCTTCGATAGTAATTTAAATAGTCTTACTTGGTATTACATCTTATTAAAATAAAATTGAAATATACCTGCTGTTTAATGATTATGTCTAAAAAACTTAATTCCATCAAAGCTCTTTGGGAACCAATATCTCCAAAAAGAAGGCCTATACAAAAAAAGTTTATATGAACTAGTTTTCTTTGCACGTGTTTTTTCATATCCGGGAGTTTTTTCCGTACACCCTATATTAAAATGTGCTTTAACAAGGTTCTAACAGCTGAGAATAATTCTTGGATTATACCATATTGGACTAATTATTATTACCTAGGGTACCTTCCTAGGTAATATAATTAAATCGATATTAAAAAATCACGCTTACATCCACGCACTTCCATCAGCGTAACTGAGAAACTTGTTTTATCACAAAAAATTACCAAAATTTCAATGACTGTATGAAAACTATAGTGCAGGTGATTATTGACTATCATATTTAATGAGGTGTTGAGTGGGTTAACCCTGAGTTATAGCCTAAACCGACAACATCTTAAAATTTTTATGTACTTAAAAATGGAGCATTAAAAATTTTATTATCTTGTTAAGTTTCCTATAAATGTATTTCGGCACTTGATCTTTTCCCAGCATTTGATTACTCTGTAAGCATGTAAACATTAAAAAAGTTTATTTTTCATTTGCGGCGTGGGAAAAAGAATGCCGAACATATTGTGTAAGCAGATAATTTATCGAGCATTAATATGGTTATAGTTGTAGGTTAAAATTCTACTTTAGATCAAAAATTTTTATTTAAATTGTCGTGGCTCAAGTAATTTTATTATTTTTTTTATTATTGTATGAATGATAAAAACAGAATCAACTAACAATAATTATTATATTGCTTTATTTTTATATGATAATATACATCTTTTTGACAAAGCATAATAAAAAAACTGTGATAATAACAAAGAATAATAATAAATTATATAACATTATAAAAAAAGACAGTATAATGGTTCTATGCAATAAATTTATTCTAAATTATCTCTGAAGTATTTAGACAATACATAATAAGCCTCTCCTAGCACTAATTTTTTTTACTGCCAATTTCAATTTATGAAAACGACCTATATTTTTACTACTAGCAGGTAAATAGTTAAACACTTTTTAAAGTCATAATTTAACGATTTTTTTATTAAATTAGAACATGGATTTGGAAGATAAAGTTGAGAATATTGTCTAGAATTGTGCGAAGAATTCTTCGTATTATTTAATCCATATTTTCTTGTATATATTATATTGCTACTTTTAAAATATGGATAGAAGTAAACGATAAAAAAATAAGACATCGCATTGGTTCAGAAAGTTAGTAATCATGATACAAATTTTGGCGACATACCACGCTGAAAACTGTTAGGACAGTTAACATACCGGTATTTTCGCGAGAAGCGGTAACGTAGGGAAAGGTGTTATGACGTCAATATCCACGTCATTACTTTGTACCCAGTATCCACCGCTATCGGCACTAGTCGGGAGGAGCGTCAATAATGGTTATGTCAAGTGTCAAATTAAAATAATGGAGAATTCGCAGTTTCTCTATTGTTTTGATTCTTGTTATGTTTTTTTTGCTATGGTTTACCAACTATTTGGATTTTAGATTGTTTTATTTGTTAGTTAATTCCCAAATGGATAAATTATATTACATTTAAATCATAGAGAAAAAGATTTACTTGTTACAGTTGACTCAGAAACAGCTAATATTTTAATGAATGGAAAATTTGGTTTATATCTTATTTTTTCGACTTATTTCTTAACTCTCCAAATACTTTACATTTGGACTAGAACTTAAAAGTGTATTTAACGATTAGTATGTAAGTTGACACACGCGTGATATACGTAAACGTTTTTGCGAGGATAGGCGGGTTAAGCACTGTTAGAGTGGTGGGGGGAAAGAACTGCTATCAACCAGTAGATAAAAACGGTATGTCGCGAAAAAATCCTTATGGTTATAAACGCAGTCGACTAACGGAAATACTTTTTCTTCATTTATTATTGCTTACGCATTTTCAAATGTACATGTACATGTACATGTACACATGGGCAGATCTTAAGCTTTTGCTGCTGAAGTAATCTGGTAGCTCTATTTTGTATTTTAGTTTCTTATTATTACAGAATTGCATTGGGATAAAGTAAATAGTATAAGCCTTCAGTGACGATTTTTAAGACTAAAATGCATTTTTATGTAATCCTATTCCTTTTTGCTTAATAGTAGTTTGTAATTATTTTCAGTGAAATTAGTAGCTGCTTTAATATTAACAGCATTGGCTTCGACAACAGCACATTTTCTAGGTCTTGGTCCATAATTACAATAAATATAAATGGGGGGAGGGGGCGTCCGAAGGAAGCGGATTTCAAAAAAATTAAAAAATAATATATAACAAGAAGTAGACAAAGAGCTCTTGAATATTTTTATTACCAGATTGGCGCAAAAAGGGTATGAAATTAATTGGTACTCACCTAATAATTTAATTATTTTATTTGTCGTGCTGTGTTTAGTCGATTTTGTAAATATTGTTAAACAAATCACAAACAAGTAAGCTGCTTAAACAAATAAAAAAATTAAAATGATGTTTTTATTTTTCTTGATAAAATATTTTTTTCTCGTTTTACTATATACACCCAAGGCTTCGTAATACGGCGTCTTCCATATCTCTGAAGACAAATAATAAATACCGCGTGCGGTGTTCAAATAGCGCCTTACTTCTATTCCGTTCGTTGGCGGTAAACCATGAAGGGTAGAGGGAAGAAGAAATAACCAAGGAAGTTTAAAGGTGTATGGAAGCCCAATGCTATGACCCATTCGATCAAAAAATGTCCAGCCCACTATGAAAATAACTGTCAGAGTTGGCCCCGCCGATTCTGTGCAATAACAAAATTCCACGAAATAATTTAAAGTTGCCTCTTACCCACTGATAAATCAGTGTATAGTTAGGCAACACATTATACTTTTATAAGAGCGTAGTACCGTTTTTAGTCTTAGGTTGTCTAAAATTTTTCGATCAATGTGCGCCGGGCTATGAAACTATAAACCGCGTGTAATTGCGCCGTTTTCCAATCATTCCCGTAATTTTCCCGTTGTGGTTTGTGCCCTTTTGGGGCCGTATTAGTTTCGATTGTTTTGCTTTGTGTGAGTTTCTATTTTGTGGTTGCAGTTTTTGGATTGATAAAAACCTTCTTATATTTAGTGATTACTGTTTTAAATTGTGACTATAATTTTGTGTTTATTGTTTGTTACTTATAATATCGTAACAAAATGACTTTGAGGTTGTATGGTTTTATCTTGCAAATCCAAGGGTAACATACCCGGCATTCTTTACTTTAGGTAAGTATTTCTTATACTTAAATTAGGTGCTAGCAGTAAGAAAAGTAAGGCAATCTTAACTATCTTTTAGATGATTTTCACAATGTTTGTGTATTTCGTGGGATTATTTAAAAGAAATAGGTTTTTTTTTTTCATTTAGGTACTTTTATTTCATTTAATAATTTAGTACCGAGTTTAGTACATTCTTTAAAGGGATCAAAATTATTAATTACTGGACAGACCCGTAAATTTTTGATATATACAGGTCCCTCTAATTGAACGAAAGAAAGTTCTGTGTTTGTTTAAAAAGAAATTAGATTTTTAGTTTCTTAAACTTACATTATCAACTTTTTAAGCTCTACATACTGTAGACACATAATATTTAACGGATACTGTTACAATGGATACCTAGGTGCCAAAGGTTACGAAACATTTTTAACCACTGTTATTCTGTCGCATGAATGTTTGTATTAGTAAAAAGAATATGCCTAAAAAGCAGCTATAAAAATTTTCACTTTTTAATGTACAACCAGAATCTTAGAATTAGATTAAACTCATTGACACTATCTTCTTTTATCACAAAATTGGTGATAAGTACATGAGACTATCATACAATGTTTGAAATATTTTTTTTTTAAATCGTGTTTTTATTTATTTACAAAGTTTTTTTGGTAAAAATACAAAACTCACAAAAATATCTACCATTTAAATAGAATCATTTTAAATATTCTATGGTAGTATCATTTAATAACCAACAATTTTGTGCAAAAAAAAACGTGAATGCTTGAATTTGACATTTGATGATGTCAACTTTATAGATAGTAAGAAAGAATTATAGAAGTTCGGCTCTGACCTACTATTCATTGCGCAAACTCCGCGGGGCCAATCCTCCTCTTCCCGCTGCCCTGCACGCCTGGAAAATTTTGTTCTACAGTATTGGGCTTCCATACACCTTTAAACTTCCTTGGAAATAACTCATATGGGAGAGGAATAATTAAAAAAGTGTCCAGCTGTAAGGAGTTAATAGGTAGCGCCAAAATAGGCAAATGGCATAAAATAAAAGAAGCAGTTGTTTACAAATTAAAGTTTGACGAGTTAAAAAATTAAGTAAATATAACCTTAAACGAATGACTGCGGTCAATAAACGTTGAGCATTTTAAATAGTGTAAGTATTTTCTTGTAAAATATTTGTTAAACAATCATGAACAAAGTTTGTTTTATAAAAAAGTTGACCTAGTGGACGTATATTGAAAATAAAAAACGATTTTTGTGATGAAATAAGATGATTATTTATATTTATAAAATGGAACGGAAGTTCTTCTCTATCCTATTCTGATTACTTTTGGCGCTCTTTTTAAAATTTACTCTGTTGCTACTGCTTCAACGTATTT
The DNA here is from genome assembly GCA_019359885.1 of Listronotus oregonensis. NCBI lineage: Eukaryota > Metazoa > Arthropoda > Insecta > Coleoptera > Curculionidae > Listronotus > Listronotus oregonensis. The sequence goes on from JAHBCN010018030.1 coordinate 6,534, forward strand.
TAGCGGACAGCGTTCCACCTTAAAGATAGTTTTCCTTTCCTCTACCCTCCATACGCTAAACAAAGTATCCAAATTTCTTTGTTATAAGTGACAATGTTACCGTATATCTTGAGCACGTAAAGGTACGCTAATACCCCTTTTACCGTATATATAAAGATAATTTCACATAGAAAAACACTTAGGGAGATTCTTCTGTGATTTTCAATCTTTTAATGCCGCGCTAATATCGCCGGTATGTCAGAAATACTTTAAGATATCTTTAGTGATGACGTAGATGAATTAAATGATAATTAGCCTAAGCCTTGTCTCAAGCTGGAAGCTATTTAAATCCACGTCCGCTCCGCAACATACTTAAGACGGATTCTTGAGTCTTTTTTTGTTCTTTATAGAACACACACGTATTCACGCGATTCTATGTTTAGGACGGTTCTTTATAGTTACAGTCATTTGCTTTTTGTTGTTATTTTTTTAGATTTAAAATATTTATGGACAACTCCACACTGGAAAAAGAATAAAGTCAGAAATCCCTAATAAATATTTATTTGATTTTAATGTATTTGTTTTAAAAATTAAATAATCTCTTTTTGAACCAAATAATTTTATATCGCTGGATTTTAAAGGTCACACACATATTGGAAGAAGATAAATACTTTTGGGCTCGAAAGAGAAATCCAAGCTTTTTTGAAGCTGCCGAGGCTATGGATGTCATGTTCTTGTGTCAGTTGAGGCTATTCTCAATGGTGTAACTCTAACTTGCTTTTTTTAATTTAACTAAAACTAATATCTTAACATGCAAATGTGTACTCAATAAAATATTTTTGAATGATGAAATTCTATTTTTCACTGTTTCACTTTTAATGAGTTACACCATTATTGTGTGGGGACATAGCTCCGGTGCTGCAGGGGTTTTCCGGATGCAGAGGAGAGCTGTTCGGATTGTTGCTGGCTTGCCATAATATATGGCTGATTGTAGGGGTGCTTTTGTAAACCTTAAGGTACTAACTCTGCCATCACTTTTCATACTGGAAAATCTTATATTCGTCAAACAGCATCTCGAAGAATACACCCGACATGAAGAAGTACACTCCTACAATACGCGCAATTTGCAAAGTTTGGTGCCGGCTCTTTGGCGTCTAAAGAAGTGTCAGGATGGTCCGGGATATCTGGCCATCAAATTTTATAATATTCCATTTACCATTTACATCAAAAAATCTGCCAGGCAGGCAGTACAAGGGAAAAATAAAAGATTTCCTTATCAGCCAGGCCTTCTACGAATACAAAGAATTTTTGGATTACCGTTTTTAACATGTTGTTTGTCTACGCTGAAATGTAGTTACGTTGTTTTTTCTTTTGTAATTGTTTTAAGTTTTTTTTTTTTCTTTTTTAAAGGGCCCTTTATTTTAATTTTTAGTTTGTACTATGTGTTTTTTTAATACTATTCTGTTTCTTACTTAATGACTTGTGTAAATACTAAGCACCAATAAATTATTATTATTATTATAAAATCCTCTCCACGTTCTAAATTTTTAAAAATTTTGTTGATCTTAAACCAAATTTTAAAGACCACATAGAAAAATTATGTAGTAAACTTGCATATTATTGTTATGCTTTTAGAGTAGTGTTTCATAAATAAGAGGATTTTTTATTTTGGAGTCAATTTCCTTTGCTTCATTTTTTTTTTTTTTTTTTTTATCTTGGGACAGTCCACGAAGGCTGATGCCTAAGTACAACGTACTGTGGGTGTCTTCAAAAATTTTTTGGGTTTTTTTATTGAGAGAAGGAAAACTTCTTCGGGCAGCAGGTTTATAGTCTTGAAACTCTAGGAATGAAGGAACGAAGAAACCCGGGGAAATTCGGGGCCTCTAACTGAACTGTAAAAGGATGCATAAAAGTTGCACTACGGGTTTTTGTTGGAAGCTGCCAGAGAAGGAATAAATTGCCAATTTTCTGAGCAAAAAAGAAAATACCCATAGAAGAGCGACAGATCCCCACAGCTCGACGATGGGTAAGAAGAGAAAGCCTTCTGTGAGCGTTGGATCATTAATAAGACGAACAGCTCTTTTTTTAATGGAGTCCAGAATGATAAGTGTTGTAGGGGACGCCATTCCCCCGACATGAGAAAATATTCCAAAGAGGGTTGATTTTGGATACATACAGTGTACAGATTGGGAAAAAGAGAAATATTTTCTGGCTGAAAGAGGGAACATTTTTTTTTGAAGCTGCCGAAGCTATGGATGAAATTTTTTGTGCCAGTTGAGGTTATTCTCAAAAGTAACGCCGACTAGATTAAACGACTCTTTGTTCTGCAGAACTTGGCCGCTCATATGTAAGGGATGAGCATTCGCAGACTTTTTCGCCACAGCGAACATGACTGTGTTTTTGAGGCATTAAACTGAACAATGATTTTTGGCGCCCCAATCTAAGATAAGTTTGAGGTCTTGTGAAAGGGGATATCTGCATTGACCTGCGCTTGTTTTCGAAATCAGAATTACACGGTGGCTTAAAAAATTTGAATACTAGAGTGGAGGGTACTATCGTCAGCAAAACTATGAAGGGGATTGATTGTGGAAGAGAGAAGGTCGTTAATGTGTAGAAGAAACAGCGTGGGTGCCAGCACTGAGCCCTGGGGCACCCCAGCATTTATTTGGTAGAAGCTGGAGGAATGACCATCTACACTAACTGATATACGTCGATTAGAAAGGAAACTGGAAAGCCAAGAGCAAAGCTTAGGTGGAAGACCGTAAGAAGGAAGTTTGTTAAGAAGCCCATCATGCCAGACCTGATCGAAAGCTTTGGATATGTCAAGAGCAACGATCTGGGATTCACCAAGAAACTCAAGGGACTTGTTCCAGTTGTGTGAGACAAAGGAAAGAAGATCAGCTGTGGATCTACTGTGACGGAATCCTATTGTTATCATGTAAGATTTTATGTTTTTCCGATACTTTAAGATTTGGGAATTAATGAATTTTTCCATTACCTTGCAAACAACTGAAAGAAGAGATATAGGTCTATAGTTAGAAGGGAGATTTTTGATCCTTTTTTGGGACAGGTTGCACACGTGCAGCTTTCCAACTCTCCGGAAAAATGCCCGTGTCGTAAGAGTTTCGAAAGAGGCGAGTTAGGATGGGTGCAAGCTCGGGAGCACATTTTTTAAGACAATTGCTGGTATGCCATCCACCCCAACGATTTAGTATTAAGAGAAGAAAGAATACGCTTGATCTGATTGACTTTAAAATTATATCGGACATTTTATGAGAAACAGGGACAATTGTTGGAAGAGGAAGATTAATGGGAGAACTGCGTGAATTGGCAGCAAATTGTTTGGCAAGTTCGGCTTTTCCTTTGGAGGTAGAGACAATTCCATCTTCAGAGATTAGGGTGGAAAGTAATTTGTGAAAAAGTTCTGAGTAATATTTTTGGCAAAGGACCAAAAAGTTTTACTGCCATTTGAGCTATAGAGAACTTTATCTTTTAATTAAATTAAATCGATTATAAAATGTGGTATTTGTTTTTGGGAAATTCTAATCAGTATCTATTATATTTGGTCTTTTTCTTACAAAAGTGTGCAGTTTAATATATTTGTAAAGCTTTTAAAACTAACTTTTATTTATATTTCAGAAACAGTATCTTTAATATACAAAAGTATTGGTTTAATAATACCAAGAATTCTTCGCACAGTACTAGACAAAATTCTCAACTTTATATAAACAAAAAACCAACATACACCGGTACAACCATACCAAAAACATCACATCCATTTTCACTAAATTGCCGCCTACAGATCTATGATACATAGAGCATTCTCCATTTTTTGATCATAAAGTTCAAAAGAAATTAAACAATTAAACAAATTGCAAAAAAAAACGGTTATAGTTCTGAACGATTAACAGACTAGTGAATAAAAAAACAAAAAAACACAACACATCAAAATCCTATCATAAAACAAAACAAGATAAAAAATACACTATATTAACATATTTGGAACAATTTCAGATGAAAAAGCCCATATATTAACAAGAAACAATATTCAAGTTGCCTTTAGACCATCAAAAAACTATCCCAATTATTTTTTAATGTATAAAAAAAAACCCCCCCCGCTTAAAAAAAACAGGGGTTTATAGGTTAAATTGTGATGAATGTAATATAATGTTGGACAAACTGGCAGAAACTTTATAACTAATTATAAGGAACAAATGTCATCATTTTTTTTAAACAAACATAAAATTTAAATTTGAAACCATTTTATAGAATCAGGCACTTTTCCATATGAAACTAAATTAAAAATATTACATTACGCGCCAAAAAAGCAAAATACCAATATTTTAGAATCGATTGAAATATTAAAACCATAAAAAACCCTTTAATAAACTTATTAAATGACCATACCGATCTTCCAATTCCCCCCTTAGCCGCTTTATTATAGTAATTTAAGATAAATAAGTTGGGTTTGTTTAGATTGTAGTTTAAAGTTTCAGTTTGATAATGTAGTAGATACAAAACTGCAGTCACTGTTTTATAAATTAATTAATATATTAGTAAAAAAAAAAACTTTTTCTCATTTTTTATTAAAAAAGAACTATCACAAAAAACAGACACCCCAATTCAAATAAAAGTTTTTATTAAAAAAATTTTGGGGTTTTAAATTAAATTTTAAAAATAAAATAAAAACTTTTTTTTTAATTTTGTGTGTCCCCTCCAGAGCTTCGTAGAATTTAAATACCTAATATAATTTATTCAAGAATTAAAAATGATAAAATACATTTACGAATTCTTATCATTGCAATACTAGGTTATCAAAACAAATATTTTTAAAATCAAGTTGGAGCAGGTCTAAAGTTGTAAATATTTAAACACAAATTAAATACACATGTTCATGACATAATTTTTAAATCCGGAAGTTAGGTCATGACATGAATTTCAAAATATTTATTGGATCGATTTTCTAAATTCTAGTATATATGTCACATAGCGATTAATGGATTAAGTTGATAAGAAACAATAAACTTATTGTATTTGTCTTTATTTGGAGCAAAATTTTAACTAAATATTTATTTAAATTGTGATAATACATGTTAATAAATCATATTATAATTTTCCTGTATTTGGATTCTGGCGTTTTATAGTTTCATTACCAAAGCTGAATTTAGTTTATCCTCCCTCCCTCCTTCCCTAAAAATCCACGTCAGAAGTCATAATAAACTATAAATTTTTACGAGTTATTCCTTTTTTTTTTGCTTAGAAACAGTGGGCCCCTTACATAGCTAGCTTTTTTATAAAACGCGGGCACATTGTAAAATAATCGTTTTGTTTAAATTATTTTATAATACGGCTAGTGGTTTTAGCCGTTTTATAAATTGGCCGATCAAATACGAGCCACATTCTCAAATAGATGATTATAATAAAGAAAATTTGCAATTTAAGGAGGAAAATCTAACGACAACTAACCAGAAAAAAACCAGAACTAAGTAATAGTTTAGAAATTGTTGTTTACGGTCTCCAATGCATCCTATTTGGGGGAAATAAATGTATATTATGTGGTTTGACCCAAACAGGATGCAATGATAAATGAGGTATAATTAATGTTAACATTCGTTTTAGGACGCAAAGTACCTAATCGATTATCTATTCGGAAAAAAATGTTGACGAACGCGGCAATTTTCAAATACATACCGGGCATGCGTCGACTTTATGACTTAGTTCGAATTTAGGAATTAGTTACTTTGCGATCAACTGTAAAAAATATTAAACCGTTTATGAAAAACTAATACATATTTTGTAGATAAATACGAATCCAGGTAAATCCACACGCCAGAATACACTGATTTGGATGTTTCTTCGCACACGTCTGTTTGGAGAGAGATCGGAAAAGTGGTTTCAAATCTACAAAATCTGGTGATTCTGAAAGGCGATTACAATTTTGTGATTGGCTACAAAGGCGACCCCGATTTTCCAGCTTTTCTAGAAAATGTTATTTGGACAGATGAGAGACTTTCACCAATTGTGGAATATTTAATCGAAACAATGAACACATTTGGAGCATAAACAATCCCCGGCAGTTTCGAGAATTACGACCCAAGTGATTCAGTCTTAATGTCTGGGCAGGCATTTAAAAAATAGAATTTTGGGACCTCATTTTTTCAACGGAAATTTGAACGCTGAAATGTATTATCAGTTTTTGACGTCAACTTTTGAAGACTATTTGGACGATTTACCATTAGCAAACTACAACAGTATTTGGTTCCAACACGATGGTGCTCCACCTCACAAACAAGACAAGTATCTGATTATCTTTCCGAAAGGTTTGGTTACAGGTGGATTGGGAATAATGGGCCGGTAAGATAGCCAGCTAGGTCTCCAGATCTCAATGTCCTCGATACATTTTTATGGGGTACGTTGAGAAACCGAATTTATGGGTAAGGCGAATAACAAAATATCGAAAATTACTTCAACTCAATATCGTTAGGGAGTTTGGAAGATTAAGAAGGAGAGAAATAAATCGCGCAGTTAATAACATACAGAGAAGAGTGGCGATTTGTTTAGAAAATGACGGGATATTTTGAACATTTGTTATAATTTTTTAGTTCTTAGTTTTTAGTAATTTTCTCTTATTTAAACCATTCGGTGTCATTTTTGTTGTCTAGAGGTTTCAAACAAACCATACTCAGCGAAGTTCTATCCAATAATTTGAATAAAGTTCGATGAGGTTGTCGTCTCTGGGGATACGAGTTAAGATACACTTCCGATGTTTTTACACTTCCTATCATTCGTAATAAAGTTTTACCATATCTCGTTTTTCTTCATTGGTGAATTCCATTTTTAACGACACCACAACTGACAGTAAACACAGAATGTCATTTACACGTCACCGATTTGAGAAATCAAAGCCAACTACGTTAAAAAATATTCTAGTTAATTTTTCGGATTTTCCGGAAACAAGGGTAACTTATGATAAATCGTTGAAAATGGATAAAAAGGGCCATTCAAATTTGTGGAATTCCCATATAGCGTCATAAGAAAAAAAAGTTGATGATGGTTACGGAAAAACGAAACGTCAGTTGCAAAACTATGAACACCATTCGATAGAGGGAAAAAGTGACAATGCAAATGTATTATTTATTTTGGAATTCGTTGAAAAAGAAACCCAGGAAAAAATAAAACGATTTTCCAAAATTTTGTTTTTTTCCGGATACCCGAATTACTGGAATTTTCAAACTTTCTAAACGGTATATTGTTGGTCACATAAATGCCCAACTTTGCCCCAATTTAACCATCTTCGTATCTCCTATAGTTTCCGAGATCCCAATATTGAGAGTCGAATTTGAAACACCCGGTATATAAGTCAATTTGGCACAAAAAAATAAATTTTGGTTTTTAATATAATAATAAGCGATTTTCTTTTAGGAACAAAAATAAACTCTTTCTTTAAATTTAAAAAAAACAGTTTTATAAACAGCAGTAGCCATTGTCACATTTTACACGTACCGATGCTCGCCATGCCCATTTGCGTTTCGATAGCGATAATACGCCATATAATTACATCCACAACCAGCGTTATTAAATGGTGCTGCATCCGGTAATATACGAGACATTAACCAGAGAGAAGAATGAAAAGATCATCGTTAAGTTGGCTTATAAACTTTTAAGCCTCCACGTACTTACGTACAAGAAACAAGTTATATCGGAGAAAGAAATGATTGGATTATTGAACTATAAATTAAGAATTTTAATAGTAGCGTTATCTGACAGAAATTTACAAAGAAAATATATAGTTTAAGTGCTCTTGAAAAAGCCCTATTAAGGCGAAACAATTAAAAAGTATTAGTTTAATAAGCCTTGAAAATCAATTTTTTAAATATTTTAGCCATGGCAATACTTAGGGTTGTTTGAATGTTTTAGTATTTATGCGCATTTTGTGTTGTTTACAGTAGTTACTTTAAAACAGACCCCTTGATTTTTTTTGTTGGTTAAAAGTAACTCTTTAAACCTAAAAAGTTCTGTCAAATATTTTTTATACAAAATTTTAACATTATTTGAACTTAAATGCTTGAAATAGAGTTACAAGTATTTAAAATTCTAAAAAAAAACATTCTTGCGAAACTGGTATCCACGTCACGACGCGCTAACCAAACATATTCACAATTAGACCGAAAAATTCCATTAAAAATATCGGCCTATCTCAAAAATTGTATACTGGGCATAGCTTTCGCCGGTTCTCGCAAAATCCGAAGAGCAAATATCCAACATTAAATGTCTTGGTGGCTGGAAGTCTACATCAGTCGCTGAAGGATACCTCGAGAATTTAACAAATTTTAGAAAGGATATTTCAAACAAAATACTCAATTTTACCAAAACACCTTCCACTATCCAGAAACAACCGTCAATGCCATCTTCCAATGTACTAAACCTCTCGGTTCAAGAAACAACTTTTATAGTTGCAAAAGATTGGCTCATCAAGAACCCAACGCCGCCGCCATAGGAGACAATGCCAATACACAATCCGGATATTAAAACAATTTAATTTTTTAGTAGATAAGGGTGATTTTCATTTGTTTATTAAAAAAGTAAAATGTTATAATTTGTTCATTTTTATTTGACAAAATACCGGATCGAAAATTGGTATAATAGAAATACTACAATATTGAAGTGGAGCTCAAAAAGATAAACTAGTAGAGTGGATTTATAGTGCTTTAAAATAGTTTCTGGCAAAGAAAAAACCTGGAAGCTATGGCGAAATAATGAAATATAATAAACTTTTATTCCTTTAGTACTTTATAGGTGTATTACTAAATATATAAAAAAGTTATGTACAATGACAATGTAATGTATAACTTTTTAAAAAATTAAATTTTATTGGCATACGAACTTTTGTACTTTTATCATTTCTCTTCTTTTGCTCTTGTATCGTTATCACTGAGCTGATAGCATAGATAGAGAAAGAATTTCATTCATAAACGCAATCGAGAGCTGCGCCCAACATGTTTTGTTTATTATTGGCGATAGAATGGTACAAGCATAGTTTGTACTTACTTATGAAATGATAATCCTGGAATCATATCCGCCACTTTACACACTTGGCACTGCCTTAGAATTTTAATTTATTAAAAGTAATTACACAAAACTGATATTAATACAACAATTATTATAAAAATAACCCAAAAAACGAGAAACATTCAGACTAAAACGCCATATTGGATGTGTCATCTGTCGAGCGAAGCCGAAGGCCGAACGTGGCTAAAGTACTCCTCTACGAAAAATGCACAGTTGTCACGTTTTTTAGCGCCTTTATTAGTAACTGTCCAAAAACAAAATAGTATTTTGACATCATTACTTTTCTATGTAATATTTTATAGTAATAAATATAACAAATATTATTCACAGTTTAAAATACAAGGGTAGAGGTTAACTTGATGTAATTTTAAGAATAAATTAAATAAAATTTAATTATAATATATTATTAAGTAAATGAAACAGAGGAATACTTGGCAGCCACGCTTTACGGCAAAATAGTATCTGTACTAACCATTTGCCCGGGTTTTAGCGGATTTTATTGTTTAAGTACAGAGGTTCATTCATCGCTCGGCAGAACCTTAGAATGTACCTTTATGATGCCACGCTTATGCCAAATCGATGCTTTCTCCAGTTAACCTAACAGCTCATTGATCGCAATAGCCCAGCTGTGGTTCCGGCTGTTTATAAAATGACTAAATGTACTTTTAAAGTTATATTAATATGTATTTTTTTCTTTTTTTTTAGGTAAGGAGATTCCATTATAAAATAAAATAAGTCTAGCTAGTGGTAAGTTATTAGCAGAAAATTGATTTTTTGTAAAAACTTTATTTTTTTAGACTGTTTTTTGCTGTGTAAAATTTATCGAAATTTTAATTTATTTCCAAAAAGAAATAATCACCTGCCCTCCACTCCCCTTACCTGCGCCAGTGGATTTATTAAACAAATTTACTTGTGACGCTTATTTCCCTATAATATAGGGATTGTTTAAGACATAATCCTATTATAAAAAAATGTAATCAATCAATCAAAATATGCTTTATTGTCTTTAAAAAATATACATTTTCATAGACAAAGCGTCTTAGGGACTAAGAAATATCCTAGGAAAAAAAAAAAATTTTTTATATTTATTATAATATATATATATATATATATATATATATATATATATATATATATATATATATATATATATATATATATATATATATATATATATATATATATATATATATATATATATATATATTATAAATAATAATTAAAAAAAAAAGAGAATTTAAGAAAATTATTAAAATTATACAATTAATTAGGGAAATTTACAGAATATAAAAATATAATACATTTGACATTGACTATTACAAAAAGAATTCCAAAAATAAATGAAAATTGCCGTAACCAACGTAAACTAAGTCCAAAAATAATCACACCAATCTTTTTGACCGACAAAGTGTTTTATAAAATTCATCCAAATTATAATAGCCTTTACTTCCAAATCTTTTTAATAAATTTTTTTAAAATGTTTAATATCTTTTTTATTTCTCAAAGAAAACCCGGGAGATGGTTTTAATTTTTTAAAAATTCATAATTTAATTTTTTTTAAGGGTGCTTGCAGTATTGGAAGTTAATTTATTTAAATTGCGTGTATTATAAACGCTGCAAATTTTATTGTTTTAATTTTTGTGAATAAGCAGGCGTTTTAATAAAAATACAAGGCAGAGTCGGGTTTTTTTCCCCCCCGAAAATACGGCCGACATTTCCTCGGGAGGATTTCTGAAATGTCTTCTGGGGTACAAACACTGATTGAAATGGCAGCCCACTACAGAAACCCCAAAAAACAATTCCATATCTTAGGTAAAATTCTACAAGAAAAAAGACAGTCTTTGCCCGTGCTGTCCCAGCCTTTCCCCCCCGCCAGCCAGAAGCAAGTTTTCTTTCAATTTAAAACATGCTCATTGAATTTTAGGTTTTTGTCAAAGTATATACCGAGAAATTTGGTCACAGAG